>UPTC01001363.1:5951-16873 GCA_900537255.1 Acanthocheilonema viteae
TGTTAATCACATCAGTGCGACGGGACAAGACTTTTTTTGTTTTCATAAGGTTAATTTCTGGGAATTCAGTCCATTTCTGAAAGTGTTTTTTGCAGGGAGCCGGAAAATAATGAGGAAGTAAAGCAGGAGGTTCCAGCTTTGGCGCTTCAATGTCCTATTCATGATGATTATAGTGGTCCTGATTCGTTCTCCAATATATTTTCTTCACAAGATAAGACTCAGGAGTCGTTATCTACTTCCTTAGCTCAATCAGCTCTCGCTAATTTAGATCAGGTGCTGAAGATATTTTTTGAATTAAGTTAATTGAATTTCACTGTTTATTGAATTTGAACTATCAGGTAGCGAATTAACTAATAAGCAAAAAAATATTATTTCGCAAATTTTCAAAATGAGTTTATGTACAGGCGGAAGAAACGGGCAGTCAAGCTTGGATTTCCGTGAAATCACCTCCAAAGAAGGTGCATCTTGATTACGCTGCTTTGTCATTCGCTTATGCGATATTGCACTCCAAGGAACATGATTTACGAAACTGTTCTAGTAAAGGTATGGAATGTCAGAGTAATTTTCTTTAGATAATTTTAGCGGATCACTTTCAGTATCTAGAATCATTGGTCTCTTTTAGTAGATTCATTTGCAATCACTTGCTGTGCCACTGTGTTGAGGAAGGGTAAAGAAAGTTTACGAAGATGAAAGTGGAAAGGAATAGGTAGTAGAAATTCTTTTCAACTAACATTGGTTTTCCATTAAGTATGACTTTAAAACTGTTAAAATTATAGTTTTGTTACTTTGTTTCTAGTTCCGGTTAAACGTTACCGATCTGAAAAATTTCATGTTCCACTGGCAGTGCTCGCAGCAAATACAGTTATTCTAAATCTTCCACCTGCTTCGGTAATTTTTCATGCTAATTTTGACGCCTCTTACGCATGCATCATTTTTTATATAAAATTACTGAATCTTGCATTTGTCTGCATTAGCTTCTAATTAATCCGTAAAAGATAATTAATCATATTTTTGACTTTAATTTTGATTTTGAAGCGACTAATTCTTCTGTAAGGAAAGCATTCTGCACATTGCTGAGTTAAAAGGAAGTAAAGAACATAAAATAACATTGAATAGTTTATAATTCCTTTTGTTTGTTTGTTTCAGTATGAACGGAACTTTCTGAATATGGGAATATCAAAAAAGAAGTTTGGTATTGGATTTCCAAAAGAAATTTGCGCAAATATAAAACCAAATCGAACATCATATGGAAGCATTGTACAAGTTTTGGAAACCAGTTCATACGAAGCGATTGGTCGAGGAACGGTTTGGTGTTTCAGTTTCGGTTATTTTTCTTTAACGGCTTTAAATTACCGCATGATGAAATGTTACATAATTTATGGTACTGCAAGTTTTTAATGTTTATAGCTGCGGTTGTGACACGAATTATCCCTATAATGATGTTCCCTTTTAGAAAAGGGCCATATAAAGAATTCGTATTTGAGTTATTTTTTATTTTGCTATTTGTTTGCAAGAAATAAGGCAGAAAAGAATGGGAAAGAATTGTGATTTACGTTATGAATGTTGGTGAATATTGAGTGTTCGAAGTGAAGCATTGGTATAGCAGCTGTGAAGATACTTCGCCATTAGGATGATTATAATTCATGGCCGATACTTTTTCATATTTCATGAGTTAATTTATAATGACGTTTACAAAAGCAAAAAATGGTCAAAATATGAAATGACCAAGCTTATAAGACTTTTTAATCATACTGGTTGAGCTTTCATTTAACTTTACATCAAGAAAAGGATTGAATGTCTGTCACGAAATGTTCTTTTTCCTGGTTTTTTTGAAATGCCAGAAAAACTAAAAATGTGCATTTCAGTATGCGGAAGAAGTCGAAATTCATGTTATGTTCGATCATTACCGTAAGGAACGAGTGGTTCACTTATTTAATCTTGCCATGGTGAAATTCTTTCCAAAAATATTGCGTTTGCATTTTACTGCAGCTGGAAGAAGTGTGAGGAGATACTATAGATGGTATTTTTTTTTTTGGAATCTTGAAGACTGATTTGAGGTTTATATTTCCTAACAGTCAACTTTGCTCAATTTTTATGAAATCGCCTTACAAAAATACTGTGACCGACCTTTGCTATTTTTAGGTTATATTAATGTCATATTTGTAACTGAACTTTTATGGCATATCAGTGCTATTTCTTCTTTTTTTAATAAATTTACGATTTTACAGGCCACACTCGATATCAGATAGCACTCTATTTTTGCGTTACCTGACAGTTTTCGAGCTGACTTTGAATTGTTTGACATTTAGTGTAGGTTCATACATTTTGTATGTTACAGTTATAACTTTGACTTACAGAAATGAACTTTTGATAAAAAAATCAAAATTGCTTAATTTTTTGTGCTGACTGCAATTTGAAGAAAAGTCGCTGTTCTAGTCCTAAACCTAGTTTTTACCTCCAGGTTCCAAAGCTAGTTTCTTATTCTTCAACACCAGATCTCGAAGAAGTTTATATAACATTATGTGGTCTTCCACACAACGAACGTGGAACGATTCAAAACATAATGGAATTGTTTCGATTTTTTATGCAGCCAAAAGATGATCTTAGAATCGTTATATTTCGAATCAATGCACCGCAAGTTTCTGCAGTTTTTTTGTTCACTGATTTCAATCAAAAAGTTGTTAGATCCATGTTTTTTAACTTTTTAATCAATTTACATATTAATAGGATTTATAGGATTTTTATGAAGAGCAAAATAATTTGAAGAGTCAAGATTTTTATATTTGGTACTTATATATATTTCAGTATAGACTGAAATTTTTGTATCGTCCGAACGAGTAGAGCTTTTAACATAAAAGCTGACGTCCACAAAAAATTTGATTCTGCTTAAGTGAGAAATTGATTTTCTAATATGTGAAAACTATATGTTGAGCGTGTCATCCGCTTATTTTAAATAGCATATTATATTTTTAAATGCATTTATTTTAAATGCATTTTTTTCAGATACTTTTTTGCATTTCTCGAGGTGTTATCACTGGTAACGGCAGAAAATAGACCTGTTCATCTGGAAACTTTGGGAATCGTATGCTGCGGTGAGTTAATCTAATAGAAAGTGTTAATTTTTTTTGCGTTTGAATTGTAGCTCATTAAATATCACCTAAAGTTCTGAAATGGTAACAACACATGGAATCTTGGGAATTATGTTTCCTTTTTAGTATTTTCTCAATGATTGAAAGATGATTTGACTGAATAATTGTTATCTCAAGATAAAAAGAGAGGTTCTTTTTCAGTTCCTGAAACGAAGATGCTGAACCTTTCGAGTCGAATATATAATGCAATTAAAAGTATCCATCCTGTTTTACGAAAGCAACTGAAGAAATTGATTTTGGATGGTCGAGTTTGGGGTGCACTTTCTGCTGAACATTTTGCGTATATCCAGGATCTTTTTCCAGGTTGTTCCT
Organism: Acanthocheilonema viteae; assembly: GCA_900537255.1. Taxonomy (NCBI): domain Eukaryota; kingdom Metazoa; phylum Nematoda; class Chromadorea; order Rhabditida; family Onchocercidae; genus Acanthocheilonema; species Acanthocheilonema viteae. The sequence goes on from UPTC01001363.1 coordinate 9,413, forward strand.
TGGAAGCAGAGCTTGCGCCGGATGACTGCAAAGATCTTAAGGTTGGTTCGATAGCATATTCTTTTACCGGTAGACAAAGATTGTCATAATTCATCCATTATTATTTTCTTACTGAACCGTAATAAAATCTGAAAAAAAATCTGGTAAAAAATCTTTTTTTTGATAAACATAAGTATTCTTCGTAATCTCTCTTTCACACACACAGACATGCATATGTGTATTCCGTAATATGTACTTCGAAATCTTCAATCCATTCCAAAAGGGAACTAGACCAATCATCAAAGAATCAGTTTGCTTTTGAACTGTTAAATTTTTAAAGTTTGTTTAAAAAAGGGAATGAAATTTCTCTTTTTTGATTCTTTTTGACATAAAATTCTTAACTGGCAGATGAATTAAGCGAGATGGTTTGAGAATAGATATAGCAAAAGAAAAATTCCTAGGTTATTAAGGATTTGGTTTTATCAATAATGAAAATGAGGAATCCATGGTGTACTTTTAATTAATATGTATTTGAATATAGTGTGGGTAATATGTTAATCACATTCAGCTAACTCCCACTGAAAAGTATTGTTTACTACTTTCTGATCTTGTGATGCTACGAATATCTTATTTTCTATTATAATTCCAGTACCATCTCATTTATGAAAGTGATGCTCTCAGACATAGGGAAGTTTATAATGTCTGCTGCACAAGTGATAGTGAATCAGAAGGTAGCGAATCACGTGAGTTCCTTTAATATAATTCAAATAGGAAAGGTACATCATTTCAGTTTTTCAGTATAAATTTCATCATTTCATTACATTCTTTTTGAAAATTTACTGAAATATTTTAGCAGCACTGGACAATGGAAACGAATATTTAATGAAATCTGATTACTCTGATACGACGGGAGAAACGGCTGAAGATCGAACATTTGCCGAAATTCTCGCCTCAAAACTTAAAAAAAAAGGTTTGATCTTCCGTAATTAAAAGGCGGTCATGATGATAAGTGTATTTATGTAACAATTTAAGATTGATAAAACTGCTAAAGGATAATAGCGTATTAGCATGCTGTGTTTGTGTTGTCAGCTAATTGTCAGTTAATTCGAATCTGTCTGAATGTAGAAAGATCTGATTATAATAGAACTTGCTTTATCGAATTAGGCTGTTAAGCAATCACTGAAAATAGATCTCATATAAGCAAATTGTAAATCGTCTTCTTAGCACAGCATTTTATAGATCTATTTGTAAAATATTCAATTTAATGGAACTAATTTAGATATATCTCGCAGGAGAAACAAATCTATCAATCGATCCCAGTCTAGCAGTGGACAGGAAACTGGCAGCAATACTGTAGAACATTTATCGCGGAAGAAAAGTTTTAGTTGTTTATCTTATTAGTTTTCATGCCTTTATTCAACATTACTCTAATTTTCCTATCACAGTTGTAGGAAAAAAGAACTATTTTAGTGAAATAAATTTGAAAGACAAAAATATTTTTGATTGTCTGTAAGTCTAACCTTCTGTCTCTCAGTTTCAGTTGCATTTTGTTATTAACCTTCAATGTTCATTACAGCTCTGTCATTAGTGTAAATTAAGTATAAGAAGTAAGTTTATAGAAGCTTTAGCATTCTTATGTGAAAAATGCTACTAATCAGAAGCATTTTTAGGGAGATATAGACCACAAAAGAAAAAGCATAGTTTGAGATCCAATGGGAAGAAATCTTCTGGTACGTATGTTTACTTTCTCGCTTTATCTACTAATTCTAGCTGTCCAGAGAGTTCATTTTTCTTAATTGAATTAGACTATATGTGCTGAGAGGTTATTTCTTGTTCCGTAGAAAATCAAGAAAATCTATAACAGCGAGAGATGAACATCGTTATGTATGTTGTTACAACCTTAGTCGAAAATAATTAAGTTTGGGAATTACTCAGAAGTGAGAGTTGAAAACGGTAAAAATAAAATGGATTTATTTAACTTATGTTTAAGAAAGGATTCCGCTTCAAAAACAAAACAATGCAAGCAAATCAACAGATGAGGAATGAGATCATGGAACAAAAAGTTCGGAGAAACGAAAATGAATTTATACTTTTACATTTGTTTACCAATTTTCATTTTTTGCTGATTCTTTTGAAGGAATAATTTCGAAATTAAATAGAATTTATGAAGCTTATATATTTTTTAGTTTATGTCATATTGGAAGGCTGATATTCGATCTTGTTAAGTGTGTTGTAGTTGCACTTGCACTAACTATTCTGGGGTTGATTTTTTCGGAAATCCTAGCCCAAATAATTTGAAATTTTGTTTATCTTTGTCCAAAATTCACTCTGGAAAACATTTTATGAATCTGGGAATGATTTTTTGCTGAAGTTTCTTTCTACATTTGCATTTTTCTTTTTAGTAGAAATTCCTTTTAAAATGATATTCGAGATCTCAGAAGTTTTTTAGCAGTATTACATTTTATAAAATAAAACTATTTTAATGAATGCTATAGATTCTTTTGAAATTACTTGCAATAATAGTGAATGTTATATGAATAATTTATTTGTATCTGTGTACCTGATTATGTATGTTTGAAATTCTTTAATAAACTGACTAGTCTAGTTTTTACTTTGTTTTAGCCTGGAGCATGCAGACAGCACTGAATTGGGAAATGACACTTTAAACTTTAAAATTATATCGATATTTAACTGAGCATAATAGATATCAAATGTGATTCATTTTTTTCACGGATATGATTCATTTTGATTGGTTTAGGTTTCCACTATTAGTCTTCTAAAAACATGAACTGAAAATTCAATAAATTTTGGAGTAAAGATCAAGTTAAAAATGGTAAGAGTGATGGTTTACATCAACAATCCAACAGTTTGTTGAAATGTGAAACTGGTTTCTCTAGAAAACATGTCACACTTATTGACGATCTCGTGTTTAATTTAAATGATAAGAAACGAAGTATAAACACGTGGTGATACGGAGTATCATTATTTATAGTGGTGGCTAATGATCAGTAAAACCAGTCGAAAATTTTTTGATTTTTAAAGTAAATTAAGCCTGTATCGTTGACTTTTTTTGAGATTCTCGCTTATTCACTTTTTGAATGAAGCATTAATAAATGAAAAGGTGAATATAAAATATTGTAATTTAAACCAATCATGGCAGAAGAAATTATTTTTTTAAGAGCAAACAAGCAAGCATCTATTTTATGCTGATCTCTTTTTTCTGCCAGATAAAGAATTTGTTAAGGATTTTTCACACTTGAAACTTTGCAATATTTATTCGAAATCTCTAAATTTCTCATATATATCTTTATTGAATTGGTACTGAAATCGAAATTAACAATGATTAAAAATGCTTACATTAATATTTGGTATATTTTAAATGATGCTATTTTTTGGTTTTTTAACAATATTAAATGATATGATTACATTCTATTATGTAATTTTATCTCAATATAGGATGATAATAGGAAGTGGTCAATCAATATCAATCAAATATCCTTAAAAGGCCTTCTATCACATGCGACTTGATTAGGTATAGCATCAATTTTAAAAGAGCATGGTACTATTGCCAAAAAAATCACATTTCGGAAATACTTGTTCAAGTGGAATTAACCCATTCCTTACAAATCTTTCTCAGGCCTTCTTATTGCTATGTTCGGTTGAAATGATGAAATGTGATGATGACAACACTAGCATTATAGTGATGCTTTTTTTTAATTTTTATCAAAAGTTTTACGAAATTTGCAGATGTTTATTTTGTGTTTATTAGTGGTATTGCTGTACACCGCAAATGGATTTCGAACACAAAGTGCTGGTGTAAGGGGAACTCTGATGTGCGGTGATTTACCTTTAGCAAATACAAAAGTAAAATTATGGGATGAGGATGGTTAGTTCGTTTTTGAAATTGTAATCCTTTAAGTTCATTCAATTTAACAACACATGAGTTCTGTAAAGATTATTTTGAAAATGAACGAGAATTTTTCCATCTCAACGGCGTCCTGATACTTGATCGCGAATAAATTTTGTCTAATTTTCTTTGTTATCTATAAAGTAATTGCATTCTAATTATTATCAGAAGATTATGGATTGCGAGTTCAATTATTGATTTTAATCTGTTGAATTTGACCGAATTATCCATTTGCAAACGATTCGCAAAAGTGAAAAAAGGGGAAGTTATTAACCTTTTGTATTTCAAACTAATAAATTAAAATTAATCTTCAGCAACAGACGTTGATGATTTACTACAAGAAGGAAGAACAAATTCTCATGGCTATTTTGAATTAAGTGGCTCTACCAGTGAAATTACCACTATCGATCCCATTCTCAAAATATATCACGATTGCGATGACAGAATAATGGAAGGCTAAATATTTTAATTCAAATGAACTTAATAAAACCTTTAAAAAATTTCTTGAATTTTGAAATATATCGTTTTAACTAATACAACTATTTTTCCAATCTTAAAATCTTTAATTTTTTTAGAGAAGCATTTGCTAATGATTTCCTATAACATTTCTAGCTGGCATTTACTTCATATGATATAAACTATCATTTTAGCCTTGCCAACGTAAAGTAGCATTCGAGATACCATCGTCATATGTTAGCAGTGGTAAACATGTGGAAAAATTTTTTGATATCGGTACTGTCAATATGCAAATTATTTTTGAGAAAGAAAGTCGGGATTGTATACATCGCTGATAAAGACAAATTCATTCATTTTAAAAAACTTTGTTTAATTTGAAGCGAAAATAATTAATTTGCATTAGTGAAGTAGTACTGTTTGTAAGGTTGTAATTGATTATGTATTTTTATTTATGAATTGAAATAACAAACATAAAATGTATCACATAAGACCCGAACATATATAGTAATTATTAAATGATTTCAAATAATTATAATTGCTAATTTTACTAATTAACGAGGCGCATGCAAAAAAGACGTTTCAATTGGCAGAAATCATACATGTTAAGAAAAAGGAATTAATTTAAAATGAGAAAGTTAAAAAAGTTTATGAAATTCAATTGCTATTGGAATAAATAGATATTTTTGGTAATTATCAAACCTTAATGAATCAAACATGATCATTAACAAGAGATGTTAAAATTCATTTAAATATTTTCATCAATTTCGAATTTTTGAATTCTAAATTTCTATCCTAAACTCCCGACTTTTGTCTAAAACTTACCAATCTGATAATTTTTCTGCACCTTTTGAAGATTCAAAGAATGTGATTAAATAATTTTTAATCACATTCTTTGAAGCTTCAAATTATTTAATCACATTCTTTGGATCTTCAAAAGATGCAAAACGTTTTTTTTTGCAATAGGTGCAGAAAAATTATCAGATTGGTAAGTTTTAGACAAAAATCGGGAGTTTAGAATAGAAATTTAGAATTCAAAAATTCGAAATTGATAAAATTTAAATGAATTCTAACATCTCTTGTTAATGATTATGTTTGATTCATTAAGGTTTGACAAAAAGTAAGATTAATGATAACAGAATCAAATGAATGCGGAATTCGGAGTAAGTTAAAGACAATATTGGAAAATGCCTGAAAAAATTTTTTATTTCAATTAAATTGTGTAAGAATAATGGACACAAATAGGGATAATCAGCAAAATGAAAGACAGAAGCCGTAACAATTAACTATGATATTATTAGTAGTGACAACAGTAACATAATAAAAAAGGAATATTTTTGATAAATTAACAAAAAGTTTGGGAATTTTCAAAATTTTTGATTTGAAATCTGAACACTTATAAAAACAAATTTTCTGAAAGAAACTAACTTAATTATTAAAAGCGTAATGATATTTGATATTATTACATGTCTTTTACCGAAAATTATCAGTTAATAATTAAAAGTTAAAGCACTGCATGCTATAAAAAATTCAAAGAATGATATATAGCCAAATTAGACTTTGTCCTGCAAATAAGCAGTCTTTAACTACCAAATAACCTTTGTCCTTTTCACTTCCAAATTTAAACAAAGAAAAGGAAAAGTCAAAGTGATTTGGTGTAAAATATAACAATAAATAAGCAAAAGAAAATAATGAAATGAAGAGTTCTTGTAGCAATTGTTGCAGATTGTCCTCGCTTTGGCCGGTGACAACTTGGTCTGTAATTTGACAGTGACCGATGAAATTCTTCTGCACCACAAAAATTCTTCCTTAGCAACATTGAATCCTGTAAGAATATTTCATTTTAATCTCATAATTAAATCTTCTTGAATTGAATTAGTTAAAATTCCCATAGCTTGATAATTAATTTCTAATGTGAAACTTTTGTTCTTATTAAAATATGTTAATGAGAACTTATTCATCTGCTAGAAAGACAGAAGTTAAAAAATGGACAATGATCAAAATTTGAATGTAGGAGAGAAGAAAAAGCAAAAAATAATGCTTACATTGATATGTTTTAACCAATTGATGACACAACTGCAGTACAGTACATTATCCCGAAATCTCGTTCGCCATGCTTCACTTAACAGAGCTTCCGTTTCCAAATGTCGTATATTATTACGCTCAATAATAATCTCGCCAATATTAACGATAGATGAAAATGCATGACCCGAAATATTGCCAATTTTATTATCACTCATAGTTAAGCATCCAATTGTGTAAAGACCAGTAAATGCTCCCGTATTAATAGCATCAATATTATTTGAGGTGATATAAATCTGCAGCATATAATAAATTATTGCATATTTTAGAAATTAAAATTTTAAAAAAAATTTAAAAATGATTGAAAGATTGGAAAATCAAATATATGATAATTTTGTTTTAGCTAGTTAATTTCATTTTAGCTTTCTCACTTTCTTTTCAAATCCGCAAAAATAAATTTAAGCATTGCTTACTTCTCGTACATGTGACATAGCCGTAAATATTCCGGCTGAGATAGAAAAATTTGAACGACTAATTTCAAGCCTGAAAAAAATCTTTTTTTTACATAATACTAAACAGAAAAAAACTTTAGTAAATTGCTGAACAGATTAAATGAAATTATTTGATATGTGACACTGTCCACTTCCTTCTCATTTCTTTTATTTGTGCTAACATTGATGGATATTGTATGATTTAACAGCTCTCGAAAATCAATTAAATTTTATGAAAATAATTGAAAATCTTAATTAAATGAGTTATAACACATAGGCTAAGAAAGAAGGAAAGAAAGGGTGGATGATAGAACTTTCTGTTCTGTTGAATAAATGAAGATTTGGCCAGTTTTATTGGTCTCCAAAAAATGGATCGAGAAAAGAAAAGGAATGAAAAAAAAAAGAGAAGAGGATATAATTTACATTTAATCAGTTATAAAATGAAAATTTATTACCTATGCACCCTGGAAACATTTTCGAATGGTCGTAATCCAAATGAAATCACACCGAATAAATTGAAAAAATCAACTTGCGTAAGGCTAGCGAAGGCATTCACTTCAATCTTCAGATTTTGACCTTCTAACGTGAATTCTCTCAGGCGACTCAATT
>UPTC01001364.1:0-16752 GCA_900537255.1 Acanthocheilonema viteae
GGTAGATAGATAGATTAGATAAATAGATAGATAGATAGATGTAAGTTAAATATAAAACACATATAAGTTAAAAATATCAGATCACAATAAATAAATCGAATCTCGAAAAACGAATCAAGAATTGATGCTGACTGATAAATCATTTGAAATTAAATTTTGGTTGAGTCAGTTAAATTAATAGATAAATAACAATAATAATAATAAGTCATTCTTGTAATTTTACATGAAATATAATTTCCAACAAAAAAAAAAAGAAAGAAAAAAGTGGGGTAACAATGATAGTGAAAAAAGAGCTGAATAAGAGAGAATGTGCTGAAAAAGGAAAGGGAGTGAAAAGTGAGGGTAAAATTATTGAAATAAAATATGAAGAAGACGGATGAAATGAGTGAAATGAGCTAAATAATACTAACAGATAAAAAAGTATTTTGATTCGCTGAACTAATTTTTGCCGATTATCTTCTACACACAAAATAACTATTTTATGTGAAAATATTCATTTTTTTTATATGAATTATAACAACAAATTTTATATCAAAAAAATGTTTTTTTCTTCTTTTATTAATAAATGATTTGAATAATTATTAAATATTAATTAGCAGAATTGGAATAATTATTAGAAATATTTGAATGATTAATTATTTGTCTCAATATTATTTTTGCATATTTCTGCATATCTGTGAAATTTTTGTGTATTTCTCAATATTATTTTTGTATATTTCTTTTGTTCAAGTTATAGCATTAATTCCTTGATTCAATTTGTAATGAAATGAATTTAATACTGAACGCAAACAGCATTAGGGAGCCTTCAATAAGTTAAAAAGGATAAATAAATTTTTTAATAAATTCAAAATCTTGTATAAAGAAAGAAGAAAGATGAAAATAGCAAGGAAGTAATTAAAAATGAAGAAAAAGAAAAGGAGAGAGAGGGAAAAGAGAGGGAGAGGGAGGGGGAGAGAAAGAAAAATTGATAATAAAATTTGGACAATATTTTGAACAAAATTTTATTTTTGTTGTCAAATGATAAATTACAACTTTCTTCTTCTTCAGTAAAGGAACAAAAAATAAGGAAGAAAAGGAAAGAAAGCAAGTAATTAAATATGATATTAGCAAAGTAAGAATTAAGTCATCTTTTTTTCAAGGTTAATCAGTTGAAATCAAATACGGTAAAGTAATTCAATTTGATGAGAAAAATTAAATAGGACCAATTTCGTTCCTATTTAATGACAAATTGATAATTATGAAATTGTAATTTGGTCAAGCTTCATAATACGGAAATAGCGAAGCACGGTATAACAAGATTATTAATTCTAATTAGAACCAAAATCTATTTCATTTGATTTTTATTTGCTTTTTTTTCTAAAAAAGAATTATAAAAATATAAATTCAATTCAGAAGAGTTAGTTTTTAATAAAATTAATAAAAGTCTTTTATAGAACAACTGATAATGTCAGCACTTCAATAAATTTTTATTCAAAAACTAAAATGCTTAATTTTTGAAACGGTTTTGAATTTCTAACTAATTTTATTCAATTATTTTTCACAAAAAACTATTTGCATAGTGTTTATTCATGAATAATTATTATTTTCTGCTTGTTTAAATTGATCATTACAAAAATAAATTATTTGTTTTAATGATATGACGTCACTAAGAAAATTACTCTCATTTATTACTTTGTTTATTCTCCTTTTAATCTGTTGTCAGCAAGTTTCCTGGCAATTTTTACCCATGGCCCAACTTTCCACAACAGATCAACAATTTTTAACTTCAATGAGAGATTGATTAGCTTTTCGAATTAAAATTTTATTTCTTCACTTTATTTTTCCTTTCTTCTGTGTATTGTTTGGAAACTTTAAATTTGCATTATTTTAATTTGTTGTTGCTTGTTAATGTGTTCATATATTATTAGCTTTAATCTTGTTGATATAAAAATTTAAAAAATGATAAATTTTGTTTCAAATAACAATTTTTGTCAGATTTGAAATGCTACATATCATTCATTTTCGATTTAAAAATAATCAGTGTAATTAATTATCTATTTTTACTAAATGGAAATTCATTTCGAAGAATTTCGAAACAAATTACCTTATCATTAATTGGAATTTTACCAGTTATCATGCTATTTGATTCTCTTCATCGAGTTTTACATTTCGATATTTTCAAATTATTAGTGTTAATTTAACATATTTGTTCGTAAATTTGAAAAAATTTAGCAAATATGACGAACAAATGAATTCATATTTAATATTTTAGTATTAAAAAACTTTTTCAATTTCCATATTACCAATTTAAAAAAAAATGCTCTTTTTTCGCAAAAAAAGATTTTGGAACTTAGTTTTTTGAATGTAAAAATTAATAGTTTGTAAAGTAGACAGTTGCAATTTCGATGTACAACCAATAATAATTCAGCAATTTGTGCTACTTAAAAAAAAAAAAGAATGCTAAGTACGGCTGAGAACGAAAACAAAATTTCCCAAGGAAACAAAAAAAAAAGGAATAAATTTTAACAAAACAGACTTTAATGATAAATGTTCATCGTATGTTTCCTTGTACGAACAGTCTCATTTTTTATTTACGTATATATCTTATAAAGAAATGTAAACTTTCTGAAATGAAATTTTAAACTAATCGATCTATTTTATAGTATAAATTCACTATGTCTGTTAAAAAAAAAAATGAAGAAAAGCATTAGGGAAGATTGTTAAAACAGCTGTCGCTTGCCGGATGGATTACTCTGAATTCTGCAATCAACACTACTTAAAAAATCCCATATTTATCGCTATCGCTTTCAGAAATTTTCTTTCAAATCAACATTTTTAAAATCAATTGAAATAATTATTTTCCAAAAATTTCAAACATATTGTTTTGATTCTCAAAAAAAACTTATTAATGAATTAATATGATTTCCATTCTCAAAATTTGTATTGTCGTGATTATTATAAGTTGTAAAACATAAACAAAGTAGTTGAACTTCAACATTTTTAGTCAGAAAAAATTCCAAATAAATTGATTGAAATTGCATATTAATTACTGCATTAAATTCGATATTCCTATTTATGTTTAAAATATTTTACTTGCAATTATTCATGTGATCAATAATAATCTTGATAGAAAGGTCTTTTTTTTTTCCAAGTTCTCTTATTTTTCCAACTTTTAATTCGTATCTTTTACTTTTGTTGGGGTAAAATATTTCATCAAAAAATTTAGTCAGTTCATAACATCATTTTTTATTATACGAAATAAATATCATTATTCGATAAATGTTATCATTATTAAAATAAATGTGCAATTATTTCTCTCTTTTTTTTCCCCTCTTTTTTCATTTTCATATAGCCTGTCAATTGATATTATATGATTTGATGAATAATCGTAAAATTTCATATTAATATACATCTTTAATCTTCGGCCTTTTATATGCATTCCTCATAAATTATTAACGACTACGATTTCAGATTCTAAATTGTTCAATTGAATTTTTTAAAAATTGAATAATTAAGAAGAAAAGAGAAACAGAAACAATGAAAAGTGTGTCACAATCGGCATCCAAAGCAGTCATTTCTTATATTCATAAACTCATCCAGACTAATAAATTTTCTCACCTGATTGCGCTTATTTATGACAGCATTTTGGAAAATTCCAGCAAACCATTCTTGAATAAGTTTGTTTTCACTACATAATATAATTTAATTGCTTCCATCATTTTATACATTATAATTTTACTATAAAATTTTGCAGTATTATTATTGTTTGATATGTATATCATATCGTGAAAATTCTTTTTTCACGCTGAAAAAAATTGGTACATATCAATATTAAAATATTTTATAACATAAATTTAAAGAAAAAAAAAGCAAGCGATAGTAAGAGGAATGCATTGAAAAGTGTAACAGATAAGAATTATAATTAATAAAATGAAAAAAATCAATGTGTTGAAACATTTTTAACATAATTTCACTTAATAAATAAATTTACCAACATACATTGACTTACATTTAAATAAAAAAAAAATGATATTTAAATTTTATGATTTATATCAAAAATAAATTTTTAAATCCAATCATATTTAAAATCCAATCCTATTACTCCTACAATTTAATTCTAGTGCTTAATGATATTTTAATAATTTAATTACGAGAGTATGATTGCAGAGCACAAGTTGAAATTGTCCTTTCATTGCTCTGCTTACCGAATCAACAAGTTCCAAACATTGTAAATTATACTGATCTTTGCTTATTGCTTAAGGATGCTTACGATGAAAAATTTGGAAAAATGTCAAGTAAATTTTCTTTTCAATCAATATAAAAGTTTAAAATTTTAAACTTATTTCAAATTGTTTTTCTTTTTCTTTTTTCCTATATGATTAATAATCATCTGCATTTTTTTTTTCTTTGTCTAGATAAAAATGACGAAAGTTTTTCAAAATCTGATGACAGTTGGGATGAAGAAAATTTAGAAGAAATGGAAGTTCTCGCAACATTGAATTCATTTCGTAATAAAACTCATACTCAATGTCCGGATATTTTCAATTTTATTCGACAAGAAAATTTAGTAAATGTTTTAAAATTTTATTATATAATCATATAGAAATTATAAATTAACGAAGATTTACTTACCAAATTAGTCTTTTCAAAAATTTAAAGAGGGAAAAAAAGAGAAAAAACGAATCATTTCTCTTTGAATTACAATTTAAGGTATACTTACTAATATGTGCAATAATCAAATATGTCATTTGTTCCTTTCATTTCCATTTCCTTCCTCCTCTATTTTCTTTAAAAAAAAAAAATTAAAAAATTAAAAAATTGTCAGTCTCGCTGTATGAAAAGCGATGAAAAATGAAAAAGATAATAATATGAGGAAATTCAAACTCTCCAACATATTCACTTATCTTCAGATTCGCACAGTAATGAGGCAAGCATGGCGATTGCAAAGGTTAAAAAGAGATTTGCATGAAATTGAACAAAGGATGAATTATTTGGTAGCTCATTTTATTGGTGAAAAGTAAGAATGTAATTTTTTATCGCTGTTTTTTTTTTCAGACTTTGAAATAAAAAAAAAATTTTTTTTTTCAAATGTTAAACAAATTCATCAATAATTTTAATGAAGTGAATTCAAAGTTGTTTTTCAGTTTAAAGAGTTGGAAAAAATTTTAACTGTCCGGTATGAATAATAATGAATATAGTTGATTGAGAAAATTTTACTGCAGGTATTGTGCATTTCGAAATGGTGAATATTCGGAATGTGATTCAGGTTGTCATACGGATCGAAGCAGTTCGTCAAATAATTCAATAACAAAATTATTTACAACAAGGTATACCATTATTAGACTATTTATTTATCAAATGTTATTGGAATTTAATTTATTTAGTTTATTTAAATAATATTTTTTTCTTTGACATATTTAATAATGAACAAATTAATTGAATAAATATTTCAAAAGAACAAAAGAAAAGCCATTAAAAATATCTTTTCTTTTTTCTTTTTGTTTAATTTTTACAGGAGAGATGAAATAAATGAATTGCAAGCAACCGGTCAAAATTTTTTAACAATGGATGATAATCAGCGATACATCGGGATTAATTCATATCAGAAAGTTGCGAAATCTTTGAATGAATTGAAAAAATTATCATCCAATGGAAACATTTACATCAACAAGCGATCCACTTCTTCCACATCTGTTCGTGACGTACAAAAATCAAACGATTTCCCATTATCAATCAATCAAATATTCGATAATATGATGGTGGAAGATGGAAAAATGTCAAGAATTAAATTAAACCTAAAAAAATCGATGGATGTTTCATTTACCGTTAATCATAATTCATCAAATGTTAAACTAAGAACTAACAATTCATTATCAAATGATACGAATCAAATCAGTCAACATGATGGTATATCAATGCGTATGACGCAATCAGTGATTGGAACAAATCTATTGCCAAATTTTAAAAATAAATTTGTAAAATTACAACTTAAAACAAATTTTGAATGTCATGATTGTAATGAACAAATTGCATGCAAAAAAATTGAAATGAAAAAATATATCGAATTTGATATATCAGCATTTTGGAATAAAAAATAATTGATCAAGTGTACATTTATCATCGTCCAGAGATTACTATCTCTTACCAATATATTTTACAAAAAATTATGAAAGGATTAAAAATGGGAGAAAAGAAGAAAGGGAAGTCAATAAATGGGTGAAATGAAAGTACAAAAGATAACGACAATTTTTTCACATATATTACTAAATTTCATTGTTGTTATTGATTTTTAAAATTGATCAATCACTTTAAATCGAACAATTTTAGTATTATTCCAGTGGAAGACTATAATGTACTTTTCACCAATCATTCATTTCGCCAGTAATCCATTCTTACTTTTTCTTTTATAATAATTGAAAGATTGATTTATTTTTCTTGGTATTCTATCGTATATCAGTTAACTTGCTTACTTTTTTCCGAAGGAATAATATTCTAACCTCCTGCTGATTCTGATCAATCTTGATCGTGAAGCAAATCCGGAAAGGTTTGTTCTCAGGAATTCCTGATGAGGAAAATTAGTAGCAGTATGGTACTGAATTAATGACTAAAGATAAATTAAAGCACATCCCATCATTAATCTCAAATGCACTTTTATAAAGATATTAAGGCTTGGGAAATTGTCACAGCGAGACTGTGCTTATTAGATAGGCCGTAAAAGTGCGGGTGGTCAACATTTATGTGACGGTGTTGAGGTTAGTGGTTAATTTTAGAATTAGTGACTTGGCCAGATTCGAGATTAATGGCTGTTCCTTCTACATGGATGCTACAAAAGCAAGAAACATTTCAGGGAAAGATATTGTCTGATCTTTCTGGATAAGCGTGAGAGGAACGGAAAAATATTTCAAAATTCATTAGGAATTCAATAGCCAATAAGGATCCTCCCTTTTCGTCGATAAAACTAGTTCTTGCAATGAAAGACGAGTTGTAGGTTATTTTCAAACACGTATTAGATTACATTTTATAGTTTTGAATTTTCCAGTGTGGTTTATGAGGTTTAAATTTTCCACATATGTTGCAAGTTGTGTAGATAAATCACTGCTGTTTAAAACTATCATTAGAACGGTGGAATGTATAAACCTGATCAGTACAGGGATAGCATATCCTGGCAATCGTATCGAGCCGTTCCTTCACTATGCTCAGTGGAACAAAGGTATTTCTACCATTTATATATCACTTCGGTAATATCATCTGAGGATTTTGATTTTGAGGTGATATTTCATGGAATAATGCAAGAAGAGGACTTATGGTTATTCTATAGTATGAGTATTACAGATATTGTTTCAGGATAGCGTTTTTTAAACTACATCATATGGAAGTTCGTTTATTTCTCCGTTTATTCTTTTATTTTTTCAGAAGTTGGGAAAAAACAGAACCAATTTCGAAAGCTTGGTTACGCTATACTATATATACCTGTAATATTGTGATAGTGGTCAATATTTTGTGTTAATTTTTATTAATTCGTATATTGTAACATGAATAATTTTTTGCTGACATTTTATAATGATTTTTTCGTTGAAATATCAGAAGAGAAGAGACTAGTCAAAGATTTCTTCAAGATCTTTCTGAATATTATTATTCAAAAACAAACAGACGATGGTATTTTTAGGTTGCTGGCACGGCATCGTTAGCTATGGGAGCATGGCTTCGTACTGATTCACGATTTCGGGATTTCCTGTCTCAACGGTACAGGAATGTTGTTGAGGAAGCATTTTGGCAGGTAATTTGTTTCATATTTGCGAATTTGGCTGTATTTGCATTAGGCATTTTTATTTTTAAAGCTAAAAGTAGCTAAAAATGATTGTTCTCAAGATGTTGAACATTTATTTTGTTCTTAATTTCTTCTTGTTTATATCACTAGGTGTCAGCAGTAAAATAAACGGTGATTTTGAGTAGTCAGTCAGAATAATTTGAAATTACAAAAATTAAGAACACATTTATAGGCTCCAACTTTGTACGTTTTCTCCTACATTTTGATTGTCATTGGAATGTGCATGGTGCTTATTAGTGTAGTTGGTTGCTGCGCCGCATCTACCGATTCTCGAATACTTCTCTTAATATATGCTGTAGCTGTATGCATTCTCATGCTGTGCACTATTTCCTCAAAAACTTACCTTATCTTCAAAAAGTATAGTGTAAGTTTCTGATTTTTCCTTGTTTTTAATTGGAAGTCTTTAATGTGTTCATTTGTAAGAAATTCTTGTAGATTGATGTTGAAGTATCGGATGCGTTAACATATATGGTCCAAAATTATTATCAAGGAGCAGGAATTGTTCAGGAAAGCCTAGATAGATTGCAACAAGCATTCCGATGCTGTGGTATATTTTTGTTTCCAGTTATTTGTTATTTCGGTGATATTTCTCAAGCTTTAAAAATTTAATTTATTGATGATTTGATCTTCAACATCGCTTCAACGTTGCTTCCAAGTTATTGCGAGATTTTCACATGTTGATGTTATCTTTTGTCAGTTCTCAGATTTCAATATATTAATTGTAACTGGTAACCTAATTTGAATTGTTTCATGTGATGTTTTGTAATTTTGTCATCTATCATCATTTTAACGTCAACTGGAAGTTAATGTAAAAAAATGTTAAGGTAACGCGGGCTGTAGTGACTTCCGGTTTCTACATCAAGATACTCCGCGTTCGTGTGATATCAGGTGTGATGGTTGTCATTATCGTATAATGGTTGCATTGCGCATGGGTTTTTCAATTGCATTCGTTATTTTTGCCATCGTTGTTGTAGCCGAGGTTTGTTATAATGTCGTAAACATCCATCATGTTTCTGTCAGATATTTGATTCTTCTACATATCAAAAATTCATTTCCAAATTTCATGAATGCTGACACAGTACCGACAAAATTTGTTCCTTTTAAAATAAGTTGTTTGTAGCTTATCGCAAGCATATCTGCAATGATCCTCATAATGAAACCAAGAAATTCAACGGGAGTTTGGTTGGATAAAATGGGGTCCCGCAGAAGTCATTACGGGAACAAGTATTACTGGCGTGGATCTGATCAGTATGTAGATTTGAATTCGCTGCGAAGTGAAGATTGTCCCGTACCTGATCACCATCATTCTGAACATATCGCTCCATATCAAAAATACTAAGGCATTGTAATTATTCCAACACATTTCAAGTTTTTTGATTAATTTCAATTATTTCTTATAAAAACAATTTGCCAAGCTTTTTTCTGGAGAATGATTCTTGTTAGCGTTATGCATTTTTCCTTCTCGTTGATTGTTCTAAAATCATGTGGCTGTGAATGGCAATTAGCCAAAAAAAAACGGCGAAACTTATTTCCTGTGTTCATTTTCTTTATGCCTTATTTGTATTTCACTACACCAAAATCATTTATTTTTATATCAGTCAGTTATTTATATCTAATGATATTTTTTTACTCATGCTTTGGACGGCGTCATGTTTTTTATTGTGGCATGTTACTGTGAAGAATTTTTTGATTCTCTTGTGATTAGCAATCTACATATCATCGCAGATATTATCAGTTTTTTCATTTTTTATTTGTTTCTACATCTTTTTCATTTACTACTTTGTTAGGTTAGTCCATGTAATACTGTGATTAGTATTAGTACCTTTAATTTCATATTTCACATGCTGTATTTGTTGTTTTAATGATATAATTTTTTTATGTAAACAGTGGAATTCGTTGTTCCATTGTTGCTTTGATTGCTACCTGTTCACTTCTTGCTTTAATTTTGTTGTATTGTCCAATCTATCTCTCGCTATGTTCGTTATCATTTCATTGATTTTCACACATTATTTTTTTCATTTTTGATAACTAATTTTTATTCTTCGAGATGCTTTACTGAAATCTGGTTATAAACTGCGCAGTTGTCTTTTTTTACATTCTTTCAGCGCTGCCATTGTTTGTTTTTTTTTTCTAAAAATTTTGTTCGTATCAGTAATTTTCGTTGAGTAAACAATCAGAAAAATTGGGACAACTTTTGTAGGATGATATCTAAAAAAAACGAAAATTTTAGAAAATCATCCTACAAAGATTGTCCTAATTTCAATAATTGCTTGAAGCTTGAAATTTTTATTTTGCATACAATTTTGTATTTTGAAGAAATCACTGTTTACTCAGCAAATCGCTTGTGGAGGATTTCAAAACAGCATTGCTGTAATGTTAAAAACTAACGAAGTGTTAAATCGGTCGTTTTGTATATTTCTTTGATGGGTACATAGGTTGAAGAATTGCGCCGAATATTTAAACCAAGAATTTTATTTGAGCGGCATTCTAAATTTGAGGACGCGTAGGAACAGGCGTTTTATTTGAGCGGTGGTATTTGAATTCGAGAACGCATAGAAGAAAGCAGAAGAAAAGGAGGGACGAGGTGCCTTTTTTTGATTTATCTTCTCCACGTGATTAAAAATGTTTGCTTTTTCATCCATAGTTTTGGACCGGTTCTACTGGTTTCTTCTACCAAATATTTTTCGCTCTGAATCTCTTTCTATGAATGTTTCACTTATTTAATTATCCGGGATATCCTGTGATTGAAAATTCTCTATTTTTTCATCTTCATATTTCTACTTTATCATGACCTTTCTCTGTTATTTTGTTATCCTTAATGCATTTATATAAGTAGAATGTATTATTTAAGCGTAACCGATGCTTTTGAGCGTTAGTACGCCAAACACAACAAAGTTCCTGTATATCACCATGGCATATTATTATGATATTAATATTTTAAATTGATTTATGTTTCTTTAAATAAGAACCGATTGCATATTCCTTTTTTTTTGGTTTGTATAGCGGAATATGACCACACGATTTTCTTTCTTTTGATTTCAGTGATAGATTAATCATGTTTCCTGTTTTTATGGCTGATTTGACATAAATTTTGAAAATTTCTGATGGCTTCTTCTGATGACAGGCATAGATTTTATGAAATGGGTGAAGAAGGAGATACACAATCCCAACCGGCAACAATATGGCATGGAGCGAGCTTAAGGGACAGTTTCTTGACGGTTGTTCAGGTTTTCTGCTTTCTCAATTTTGTGTTCAGAGCATGACAAAACACTGACATAAATATTTTTTAGGTTTCCGTCTGCTGTTCCTATTATGATCTCAGCAATGTGATAAATGAGATAAAGTAGCCTATTGCCACCATGAATAGTCATTCTTTGTGTTTTTTACATTTGTTATTTACGTTACAGAACGCTGGATCTCAAGAAATGCGAAATGGATTTGTGGAGGATTTCAGAACAGCGTTGGATATGCTGGCACAAGCTGCACCTGCTACTAGTATATCATCGATTGAAGCGGGTACCAATATTTAGCGTACACGATTACTGAATGATGGTTAGACAGCTCTAAGACATACTTTGGACTAAGCTCTACCCTTTCCTGTTTATTCTTTTTTGTAATGATTTAATGAAGACTTTGGGTAACTCAGAAGTTCTAAAAAGCAAAAAGTATGCTATAACTAGTTTTCCTTCCGATCATGATTTTATCCAAAAATTCTTTGTTATATTCCGGTCATTTTTCAAATTTTTTCATTTTTTTGTTCGAGTTTTCTATCTTCAGAAGGCAGAAATGATCGTGCAGACACAGTGATCGTTGTGGATGAAGATAGTGCGTCAAGTACTTCTTCGGGTTCTGGTACTAGGCATAGGCTTACTCCAAATGTTAACGCAAATTTCTTTGGAAGATCGATAAGTTCGTAAATTAATTTTTTTCACCGTGTCTTTTAAATAAAAATGAGCTTTTTTGAAGAAACTACGGAAAGCTCAACCATTTTGGATTCGAAATTTTGTATTAATTATAGTTGATGGAACCGATAATAGTGACGAATATTCCTCAACGAATGATGGCAGTACAAGTACGAATTTTCACAGGGAATTGAGTCGTTTAAGAGCACTTGCTCAGAGTGCTGAATTCCAACGAGTGAGTCCGAAGTCTATAATATTTGAATTCTAAATACGATATCTTTTATCGTATAAATCCTTGTGAAGTAGTTAACACCTTCGGTTTAACAAAAACCAATGAAGTGCGAAAATTTTCCAGTTTTGATGAATTGCACAACATTGGTAATGAAAGTTTTGAAGGAATTATTTTGTATTTTTCGCATTTGATTTGAAAACTTTGTATCTTTTTTGAAACTTGTTATATTTTGCAGTTTTGGGTACTGCTGCTCAATGTTTTACCCTTCTTCATCATTATATTTTTCAAAGCTATTGTTGATGGGTTCTTTTCACTGCTAAGCCTTTTGACAGCATTTTTCCTTTTTCATATTGCGAACAGCACTTTTATGGCTTCTCGAAGGTAATTTTTTGCTATCTTTAAAAATTCTCTTAACCAAGCATTGTGATTAGAGAATGAGATTTCGAATAATTTACCACTTTTCGACAAATGTATACTAAATTTATAATATCAGTTCGAATTTTACTGATCTCATCAACTTTCAGGGAAAAGCGCTACTTTCATCTTTTGCAGTCATTCACATCTTCAGTTTTCTTTTTCAATTTCCATTCGCTTTTTTACGGTACGGATGCTTTTTGATTACATTATTGTAATGGGTTGGAAGGGCAATTATTCTTTGAGGACTGTTTTCATTTCAAATAAGTATGTAATATTTTCTTATTCAGGACTGGATTCTATTTATATACCAATGGCTTTTATGTCTCGCCTGGCGAATCCGATTACTTTTTTTGCCACATTACATGTTGTACTGGTCGTTGATTTTGCTGTTAAAATCATCACGGTCGTAGTGAAAGCTGGGGTACACTGCAATTATCTTTTAGTTTTCTTCAGCGGAATAAGTCGTTTTGTTATTTCCTGAGAGTAATTTTATGTAAAACATAATGGATTTCATGAGCTTTTGAGGTTGTGATGTTAATGTTTTTCTTTTGATGACAGGGATTTTGTTTCTCGATGATTATATGCATTCACTTGTTTTGTAAAAGTATCTAGCAGAAAAACTGAAAGCAAGAAATATTTTAGCTTTCCTGGGGCCTTTTTATCGAAATATGAGATCGGAAAAGGATTTGTAACCACTTTGCTGGATTGGGCAATTTTCAAAATCTCTCTCAGTTTTCATAATTTATTTGACTTTTAGCGTTTCTACTTTATTTTTGAGTTTAAAGTAATCAGCTTATATTTAGCTCACTATCTTGCCGACGAAATTCATTGGGAACAGACGTTTACGTCGACTTTTCCAATGGATTGAATATACTAGCCAGTTCTATCGTTATATATTGCCAATACCTCAGTGGACTCGCTATCTTAGTTATTCGCTTTTTTCCACTCCACTGACATATTTCGGTGATCATTTCTTCGCCGTGCTGTATGTAATTTATAAGGTATGTTAGCATTATTTAAAAGGAAAAAAGGATCATAAAACGAAAACATAATCATTTGGTCATAGTTTATGTTAACTTCTTTCAGGCATGTTTAATGCAAATAATTGGTAAACGTTGGTTTGAAAGTACACGTCGTATTTTTCGCCTTACATCTGTTGGTTCGAAAGTTTCAGTAGGTGAAGAAGATTCTGCTCAGTGTACAATTTGCTTCAATGATTTTTGCAATCCCATTAAGGTTTGTTCTTGTTTTTGCTTTGTTTTTTTTCTGGTTTAATCATGTTATAGTTTGAAGAACCAAGTTACTTAGTCATTCTGCTTCTGGTTTGTTGTTATGTACAGCAAAAAAATACATCAATCAAATTTGGTAGTATGGTTTGTTAAACTATGGTATTGATTCATTTAAGCTAAGTTTTTACTTTATTCAGGACTTCTTAGAAAGTTCTAATTTTGCAATCCGTATGGTCATGTGTTTAGTCAGCTTCTTGAGCAACTCATTTTCTTATATTTAAGCAATAAGATGTGCAATGAGGTTGTATTTGAATAGTATTTAAAATTTAAAATTGGTAGTGTTGTGCATTTTTTGCATTTCTGGACAGAATAGTTTGTGTGTGTGTGTATGTGTGTGTGCCCATGTATGTGTGTGTCCACGTGTGTGTCTATGTGTGTGTGTCTATGTATGTGTGTGTCTATGTGTGTCTGCGGTCTGTGTGCGTATATGTGTATGTGCGTGTATCAGATTCCCAAGCGTATTTTGAATATCTAACAAGAAACAGTAGAATTATTTTTGGGTATTTTACAGATTTTACCGGGATAACAAAACAATTTGGACAGTCAGTGAAATGTTTCCTCTCCTAGTGACGCTACTGTTCGGAGGTCATCCTCAATAAAGGTCTCAATTTGTTAATGATGTTATTACTTACAGCTTTCATGTGGACATATTTTCTGTGAAGAATGTATCGGCACCTGGCTGGATAACGAACATACCTGTCCAATGTGCCGAGCAACAGTTGCACAGGAAGATAATATGTGGAAAAATGGAGATACAACATATTCTCCTCAGTTGTGTTAATTGAACTAATAATTTATTTTCTACTATTTATCTTTTTAAAATGTATATTAAAATTATTTGCATATATCGGTTTTACTGAATGCAACATATTTTGCTAATGTCGCAACTACAGGTCGCCATAGTTTTATTTAGATGGCTTTCCAAAAGAGACAGCTTTGTTCTCCAAATTTTTCAAATTTTTGATAGTGTGAAAGAAAGAAGCATGATGCTTAATTAAATATAACTGCTGCTTAGTTGCGAAACGTAAAGTGTAAAATATTCAAGTATATAGAAATTTTTGCCAATATAATGCTACTGCTATGATCCTATGAGAAATCATATAGTTTAAAGATTTGTTTTGTTTACTAATTCTACATGTTTCTTTTTTGGAAGGGAATAGGTCGCTTGGAAGTTTTCATGATTTTGTAAAAAATATTTCAAAAATATTTGCTTTATGCGATTGTGAAAACTTTTTTTTTTTTTAAATGCCAATTGGAAGAGGATTTAAGACTGTACTAAATCAACGATTTTGATATGATGTTTGGAAAAAAAATTGATGCCTTCTGCATTTTCTTCAGGGTGATATATGTATCTGTTATTCGGGTTGTTGTTGTATTATCAGAAGTACCATTTTTGCTGTTCTTCATTGTCATCTAAAATCTGTGATGATTGAAGATTATATGAATCGTATAAAAATATGTCTTTTAAAATTTCTTTCTACTCATAATTAAGTTAAAGAAGCACTAGACCACTTTTTATTATGGGTTGATATGGATTAATCTCTTCAACGCTAAGTTCAGTTAGCAAAACGGATAATTCTAGTAAATTTCCTGTTCCAGACTAAGATTGGTATTGAAGTCGACAAAACTCGTGAATTAATATACTCCAGGAAATAATTTTCAAAACTTCTAAAACAAAAGTGAACTTAAGTTTGCAACTATATGCCTGATAAAATGATAAAATTTCAAAATTTTTGAGATGAATTCGTCATAGGCATTTTGCTAATATGGAAGTAGAAATATTTGCAATTAAATAATTTCCCGATTAAGTTTGGAAATATTTTTCAAAAACCAATGTGGCATCACTCCTTCATGAAATAGAAGTGATGGCCAGGCTGTTTTTTGAGTTTGACAATCCTGAAAGATATTCTCGACAATTAGGATTGATAGTGAGTGGACTTGAATGTATTTATGATATTATGCACATAATTTTCAATGAAGTTAATCCATAATCATTTAGTTTCTTTTGATTGATGCGATATCGGATGGTAAGAATGACGTCGTTGGACAAAGATGAAATAGAAGAAAGAGAAAAAAAAAATAAGAAAAACATTTAAAATTAATTTCTAGAAGTCGAAAGGTGTTCGTTTATGATGTATTTAATGCTGATATTAAAGATTGATTTAATTCTACATCATTCTCGAATTAAATGATGACTTCCTCGCCATTCTTCCAATTCCTATCGATTTCATTTCAGTTGTTCATTCAAATTATTACAAATTAAAAATATAGAAGTGAATAAAATTCTGAAAGAAAGTTTAACAATTTAAAAAAGGAGCAAGTATATTTTGATTATTTCAAATATAGTTGAAAAAAAAAAATTACTCAACATTTTTATTTTTTATCAACAAATAATTGAATATTTTACTGCTGTTCTATCCTGCAATATCTCTAGCAGTTCCAAAATTTAGGAATAAAAATTTTTCATTCAAAAAAAGAAAAATTTCATTCCTATATGGATACATTCATTGCTAAAAAATTTAAAGATTCATTAAACTCTTACTGAAAATGTTTTTTTCTTCTCTTTCCTTTTTCTCCTATTTTTTTTATTTTTTTTTTTTGCAAATAAATTTATACTATATGGAGGAATAAACTGCTTTCCCTTTTTTTTACTGCTTATATATTTTTATAAATTTACTGCATATATATTTTAGGAGTGTACTCTACAACAATGTAATTCATCATTTATGAATTTCTTTAAACTTGCAAAAAAAAAATCGAGATTTGAAATACTCTATTTTCAGTGTGATAGGTTTCCATAAATTTAGATTATTACAGCTCATTAAAAATCATTAAATTTTTCTCTGAAATAATTATCACTGTATCATTATATCACTATATTTTATTCACTATATTTTATTTGTTGTCACTATATTTTATGTTATCATTGTATTTTGTTATCATTATATCGCTACATTTTATTTACTATATTTTATTTGTTGTCACTATATTTTATGTTATCATTGTATTTTGTTATCATTATATCGCTACATTTTATTCACTATATTTTATTTGTTATCACTATATTTTATGTTATCATTGTATTTTGTTATCATTATATCGCTA
>UPTC01001365.1:0-16843 GCA_900537255.1 Acanthocheilonema viteae
AAAAAGAATCAAAACTTGCAAAATGTCATAAAATTGGTACAAATTAATTTTCGGATTTCACTCACTTAATTATTAAATTAAGGATGGCTTTTGTAGATTGTGAAATTAAAACAAAGAGGATTTTGACAAAGAATTTCGAGTGAGTAAATTATCATTCAGCGTTAACTTCTTGCTCAAATGAAACTGAAATTAAGTAAAAGATTAACATTTGTCCCATAATGGTTTGCTTATTGGAGAAATAATTTGAAATTACGGAACTTTTCAAAGCTCAAAATATCATAATTATAACTTTTCGAGGATTTCCATTTTCATGCGATGTACATTTTTTACTAATAATTTTTTGTTAAAATTTATGTGAAAGAAAAAAGAACGAAAGGACTATTCCATCTATTCAATTTTCCATTTAAAAAAAAATAAAAATCAAAAATTTCCTATTTTTCACTTAGAAAATTTAATGGATTACATAAGGAAATTTTATCGTAATGCAGAATTTCAATTATAAATGAAAACATGACATCCTATGCAAAATTCAATTTTTATGCAGAAATTTAAATAAATATTCCACGAATTCACTAAATCTTTTGATCTATTTTGATCTTTGGATGAAATCGAAATAGCCAAAGAAGAGAATTGCGGTCATTCGGATTGATCTTCTTAGCAAGATCGTTTGCCACTGAGGAAATTCCTTCCCTCCACTCGGTAACTAATTTGCAAGCGAAGGCTAAACTTGGAGATTTTCAGAAATCTTGACCAAGATTTTCAGAAAAATTTTTTCTTTTTTTTATTAATTAGTTAAGTTGTCTTGTCAAGGTATCGTTGTTTGAGCGAGTTTGTAAATTGTATAAATTGCAAACAAACTTTCAAATGATTTTACTAATTTGCGTTATTAATTGATGGAATAAAGAGTCGCAGATGCATTGAAATGAGAAAATGAAATATTTTGAATAAGAATTCCGAAATCAAATCACTTTCTCACGGACTAAATAACAACACACACACCCAATCCAAATCACTTTCTTTTCCAAACATTGTAAATAACAGAGGATGACATTATCTTGTCATAGCAATTGTCACTTCTACTTATTATTTCCTAATTATTTTCCATCAGATTAAGAAAAAATCCAATCGCAATTATGTCGGATGAATCTGTCGGTTTGAAAAGAGAGGAAAGTGAGATGTACTGAATGACACATCTCAGAATCGGTGAAACTTTAAACAATGCAACCAATTTGTCAGTTTGATTGATGACGATATTGTTGTCGAAGGATGCCACTTTATCAACATATCAACTTCCAGCTACATTTTATCAAATTTAAAAGAATTACAGGCGTAATATCATTCCACAAGTCACTGCCAAAATGAGTTAGTTTGTAAATCACATTCAGATCCTGCTGATTCAGTTTCACTGTAAATTAGTTCTCGATCTTGTAAATACACATTCACTTCCTAGTTGATTCAACTTTCTGTTTGTGTATTTGTTTATTATGGAACTTGCTTATAGTTTTCATTTGAAAGATACGATTCAGTAACATGTCGAGGGATTTATCGGCCAGGAATAAATTTATAATTCATTTTATCGAAACGATTTATTTCGTAATGACAGGAACAGAAACTGGCTGTTAGTATTTTCTTAATTTTTGAATAAATAAATTTGATTTTAATTGATCAAGCAGACAAAATTTTCCAAAGTTTATTCATAACTCACATTTTTCGACCCATTATTTTACATTGTATTTATATTTTTATTACCAACGACATAAATAACCTTTCAATTCGTTAATTTTTTTAAATCAACTTTCTCCTCTGAAAAAATATTTTGACCAATGCAAAAGTTGATGTTCAGCAATCGAAAGCTACATTTTTTCAGGAAAAAATAGTGTCCCAAGTTGATTTAGAAGGCTAACTAATAATTACATGCTGCTGTTGCTAACAACAGTAGTCAAAACTATAAAAATATGATTCTCGAATTTGAGTCGTTTTCATAGTTTAATTGCATCAATTTGACTTTTCAGCTATCTACCTTGTATTGAATTATGAAAGCACATTCATATTGAAAATTTTGAAAGTTACGGCTGTGAACTAAGACAGCCTATCTGAGAGTTACAGAAACTAAATATCAATTTGAAAGTTCCTATGGTAAGCGAAATTCTCATGGAAAAAATTGCCTACTAAATGATAAGTGACTGTGAACAAAATTGCATACTTTGAAAATTTACTCGCATCTTTCGCTTCATGATCATTTAATTGCATTCCTGCAATATTGCCATGTTTTTAAAATTTCAGAAATTCGCAAACATCTGTCATTTCTATGATAGTCTTTTTTGAGAGCTCCATTGAGTAATGTTCCCTTATCTTTCCTTTTAGCTCTACTGTAAATGCCAGCTCTAAAACTAGCTGATCAATCTTGTTCCCATCTCATAGATCTCTGTATAACGGACTTCTCCATTAGCTCTAATCTCACTCACTGTTGACAATGAAGTGAGGTGAAAACAGGTAGCGGTTATCCATAGAGAGCTCCCTTGAACACTTAACATCTTAGAGGGTGTTATTTGTATTGCAAACAGTGAAAACTCAGTGCATCTTTCTTTCGTATTATCATCAGGAAACTATTGTTAGGTATTTAAATGCCGAAACTTCTCGTAAACGATTAGGAAAGAACTGCAAGCTGCCACGCGTTTCATGCTGAGATGATCAGTGTTTCGACATCAACGAGTGGTAATTGCTGCCGTAAGATCTAGTTCAATATTTCAGTCCAGCTGATGATTCATAGGAACAAAATAGAATAAACGATAGGCATTACGCTAATAATGAAACAGTAGAATCGGTGAAAATAAGTTGACCTATTGGGGAGCTTTAATTCCGCTAAGATAGCTTAATTTCTCGTTACTGAAGTGAAATAGTTTAGAAACTACTTTAGAATGCATGCTGCATGTACGTACCCAACGAACCTCAATGTGTCACACACGCAAATAAATGCGATCCATATTTGATCTACCTAAGATTGCTGCACTCCTCTGTGCGTGTGCGTGTGACATACACCACAGAGACAGCAGAGTGTGATGAAATGTGCGTCAAAAAGAGAACTTTTAGCATTTACATATACTGCTCTCCGCATCATTACTAAAACCGTTTATTAATTCTTCCAACTTACATAAACAACATAGAGTACGACATACACAAATGTTGTTCACAGAATACAAACTTTTGCAAAAAAAGAGAAAAGCAGCCATAGAGAGCATTCATTATAAAACATGCCGCTGTTAAAAAGCAACTGGACTGGCAAATTTCCATGTAATCTTTGAAGATAACTGGAAAAGAATTAATGCCGAAATAAGATGAAGACATATAAATGTCAATCATCCGATCAAAACCTAAATGACAGTAATATTGAAAGAGATGACCAAACACCTAACAATATTTACTTCAAATACAATTGTAAAGGTCATGAAAATTATCGAATAAAGTGCAATAATTCAAGTCATGTACATCGTAATAAAATGTCACTTCAAATATCAAAGATACTACACATACAAGACATAACGCGAAAGACAGTAAAACAGGCCGTAGGGAGAGCTCAATCTGATTTTGATAAAAAAAATGGGGACAAAAATTTACCTAAATTTGAGCATGTCAAACGTGCTCAGATTTGATAGAAAGGAAAAACTAAAATATTACTACAATATCTATGCATGCATAATAAATGAAATGAATAGCAGGACATGATTTATCGTAACGCCTTTCACTAATGTACATGTAAATGCCCAACTTTCGCCTACTGACATTTAATATCATGGAAATTGTTTGTTAGTAGCAGTTGCAACACTTCCTCCTTGTTGACACTCCTTACGTTCTATAAATTATCGTTATTATTATCTTATCATTCCTAGCATAACATCTTAAATACAAGTGACTGCATTTTGGGAATTTAGAAGCCATGCAATTTATATAGTTGCTTTCTTGGATTATCAAGTGGTCATTTCGCAAAACAGCAAGCAATTGCACAAAAGCCTACCAAAAATCTGCTTACCGTATTGCTGCAGATTAACTTGACCAAGTTGATTTGAAAGTGACACGACCGACTTCATCGGACTACGCCGAGGAGTACTTGTAGGACGAATCTAAAAGCATTACTACAATTAATATATCTCATTCGTTCAAATCCTCTTTAATATTTCTACTGCAATATTGCAAAAGTTTGAAAGTATCCAAAATAAAAATTCCAAAAGTAGACATACTTCAACCTGGTTTTGCCAACCACCAATCATATTTTCCTCATAGAAACATGGCTGCGGAGTCTGTGGTGTTATCGGTTGTGGCACTAGCTGAATTGGATTTGGTGCTGGAATTGCCATCGCAGCAGTTTGTCCGCTTCCGTCAATCTATTTGATTTTTCACTTTTTTAAAACAGTAAAAGCTACGTAAGAGTCCATTTCATAATTAAGTACTATTTTCGCAAATTAATATTACTCTTATTATTTGCCATTTGTGGCCATTTGAGATGGCTGTAATATTTTCTTTTCTTTTAAAAATATTGCAACAAGCATTTAATGTTTCTAGTAGATAACGAGCAATGCGAATAATCTTGAAACTGAGCTACAAATAGTGAAAGAAATAATATAACCTCTAAAAGAGTTGGATAAAATAACAAAACAAGTAATACAAACAGTTTGATATCCACTGGGAGCAAAGAAATATGTTGGCGCAGTCATTTGAGAGTAATGAGTCATATCATTAGCAGGCGCGGTTGGCGCATAATAGGCAGCTGTTGGCGGAAAAAGTGCTGCACGCTGTGTAGCAACTGACGGTGTCATCTGAAACAAATACATAACTGAATTGTTAAACTTGTAGGACAAGTTCCGTCCTTCTAACAATGTTTGCAAATAATACTACTAACCGGTGTAAGCGGCTGAGTAGTCACTTGCGCTATCTGTTGCATGTTTACGTATGCCTGCTGCTGTGGTGGTTGTCCAGAAGCTGGAATATGTACCGACCCATTAACTGCTTGTGGTTGTCCACCCATACCGTTCGTACGTGGTGAATCATGTGGACTTATCGTATTACCATTATTTGGTACAAGCATCACTGGTGCCGTACCGCCGTTTGCAATAAATTGCTGAGTTCTGTTATTTCCCACATCCTATAAATACTTCACTTTCCTATACATCACAAAAACCAAAAGCCCTCTCTCTTAACAATGTTGTCCGTAGCAAACATCTGCAATTCAGCAAAATTTCTGTCTTTCTCCAATCCACTTCTTCCCCAAGAAACATACTTACAGTATTCGAAATTGTGTATTGTGCTGGCGCGACAGTAGAAACTGGCGAGTAGACGAATGGTTGCACTTGATTCGGTGGTGGCATCACAACAAATGGCGACTGTGAGATCGCGTAAGTAATCCCTCCGAATGCTGATGTAGTAAGTAGTTGTCCCGTTGGTGTTGCAATAGCATATTCTATAGGAAAAACCACTTTACGTTAAAATGTTGCATTTCTGTTCGTTTTGACTCTGTTCATAGATATCTCACTGCTCACTGAGAAAAAATTTTCCCGTGATTTCAATATATTTTATAAGACATAAAAACGGACAAACGTTTAACACTACAACACAGATGACTTCTCAACGGAAAATATTCTTTTCAGTGGAAACTAAGAGATACTTGTTCAAATCATTGCTGAAGTAACCATATCTTTCAGCTCACGTTTTCATAACTTCCATTAATAAATATCTCATCCAATTCCATTAAAAAATTAAATTCAAAACATTTTGCATGAATTTCCAGAAATGATTCCATTCATGCATAACTGATATGATTAAAATCACCTGGCGTGAAACGTGGACCATGAATCATACGGCGAATGGCAGGCCCAAGATTTAACCGACGTCCTTTGAATTCGAGCTTTTCCGCTTCTTGGTTCTGCCAAATGTTAATTGTATATGAATACTTATACTCTTTAATAAAATTCTCGGAGTTACTTTGAAAACTACTATTCGTAGCACATATATCAAATTTATGCTAAAATGTCTTACCGTGCTAATTTGCATGACAGTTTTTGCTTCATCCTCTGTATCAAACGTTATGAAGCCATATCCCTTGGATGTTCCCTCACTGCTACGAATTACCTTTGCTTCACGAACATGACCAAATTTTTCAAAAAATAAACGCAAATCAAGTTCCGTAGTCTGAAAATCGTTCAGTTTGATGTAATAAATATAAAGAATTGAATAAATGGATGGATGAATTACGTGACAGACTGTTTAGTCAATATAATTTAAATAATAGTTAAGCCAAATGGAATAAGTGGGCAATTCGCGGAGAAAAACATGTACGATAATGGAGAACAGTTTGTAAATTATTCAAAAAGAATGAAACTCAGGAAACTTGCAGTAGCTGGAAATCCACCAACAAAAATACGATGTGGTATCATTTCAAATGTACGGGGATCAGCTGCAGCAGGAATCGAAAACGGTGTGGTTGTTGCCGGATAAATTGTAGCACCGGCCGGATATGTCATTTGATATGGATTGCCGGTAGGATCATATGCCAGAGTTGTTGCGAAAGCCGGGCTCATCATCATCCTGAATGATTCTAATTTACAAAAACTGGCGTTATTAACGTCAACATCTCTGTTTAATCAAGGTTCTACCGTCTCCATAATAGACAAAAAGAATGAATTGCCAAAGTGGGGAAATAGAAAGCAATGTGCAGACGCGAAAAGTGATATATATGGGAAGTCCATGGAGAAGGTAACACTTCTTTAATATTTTTTCAAGTGGGATAATCATCATTCATTAAGTTATTCCATCAGACACACCCTAATTGAGCAGAGCGATTCAGTTATGAATTAGGTGCATGAATAATCGGACCGAGATCGCACCCTAATCTCATGTCTGCAATACGTTACTCACTTCCACCACATATCAGACCTCACCTTCTATACGTTCCTCTCGCCCTTTACTCTTACCCGAACACTCTTCAACAGATAGAGAGTAGAAGGATAGGTAAGTTGAAGAAATGATCAATAAATCAATCAACACATACAGAGAAATAGACCATGCCCACCGTAACCAACAGGTACCATCAACTTACCACAGAAATGAGATGCACTCCCGCCTCCTTTTCACTAATTTCTCCTCCCCTTCAGTCGGATGAGTCACTGCGTCAAAAACAATATGTGAAACAGACATATTTCCCGACAGAACAAAGAGACAATGTTCAACTTTAAATCCTGAAAGTACCACAGAAGTATTCATATGTCTGAGATTAAATTAAACAATTCCCCTTTCAATGATTTCCCTCCTCGGAAACAGAATGGCTAACGTCGTTTGAAGGAAGGTCACACTCCTCAATTTCAAAATGGATTCACTTTTTCCACTTCACCTATCTCATATTCTATTCATTTTCTACTTTCTATATCTCTCTGAGAACTTGTGGAGTTGCTCTGAGCATTGGAATCACTAAAGAAACAATGACGACTTCACTTCCAGCAAATATATTGGCATCGGTAAATGCAATATGCAAATTAGGCAGAAAAAAGAGTTTTGGCAACATCAGAGCATCACTGGACAGATATTGACTTAATTAAGACAAACAAGTTGTGCGAGAAAGAGGAAGAGAGAGATCAGAGTGACTAATCAAAGTACGTCCACGTGATGGATGTGCATCTTTTAGAGGAGTGAGGGACAGACTACATTTGTAAAAGATTACGTGCAGTTAATGGACCAAAGGAGGAGGAAATGCAATTGATGAAAGGAATACCGTAAGAGAGAAGAAGACTCTGCACGCACTCCTCTCAACGCTACCGTACCCCGTTGAGGTTCCTCTTTGTGACAGAGGGAGAGCAAGTCAGCTCACTTCGCCTACCAACTCATACTGATTCTGGCACGCACACTGATGTGCACCGACAGAACGAGGAACACATATATGGGAGCTATTTATACGTCCAAGTACCACGTCATTTTATTGATCTATCCATGGATGGCCCGAAGTTCGATCGATTTACCGTTTTGCATATCGAACGGACAGTGCGCAGCAGTTCCTGGTGGGGAAGAGAAACGAGGAGACGGAGAGGTATATTGGTATTTGGGAAGTAAGGTGAGAGGGCAGAGATAAAGAAGGAATGTGAGAAGCTGGAAAACGTGGGACGCTGGCGTGCAGGGAATGTTTCTGAGGTTCCAAAAGCTTTAGCATTCTTTCAAGCTTCTTCGAGCAAGGCCTAACCCCACAAAAGTCCCTCCTTGGTAAACTTACCATTACTCAATCAATTCTCAATGCTACTGTTAACAGAAAGCAAATCAACGGAAAGCAACACTTTGGGAAAGCGCTGAATGCAAGAAAGGAAATCAATTTTGAAACTTTGATTAGTAATCATGTCTAAATGGGGAGGTTAAAGCACTGACTCTCATTGACGGATAAACTGAAAGGCCTGTTAGCTTACGCATTCTTCCACTTATGAAAAGTAGATTAATTCCGCCTTATGTGTGTTATTGCGTTTTTCCAGTTTACATGAAATGCCCGACTGGGAATGGTTTACTGGGGAGGCAATTTAAACTTGCAGGAAGTTGTCAGTAACGAAGTTCTGTCACTATACGTTACAGGCAATGCTGCAAAAAATTCCGCTCTTATGAACGAAAATAATTTTTTTAAGAGTAACCGATCCCGTCGATAACCGACAGTAATGTATACGACGGCAAACTCAACTCACTCAACGATGACAACAGTGGCGAAGAGTGTCTACGACGATTTCTCAGCTCCAACACCATTTCGATCAGCGCGAGTTATTGTTGAAGGTAAAAGAGCTTACAGTTCTAGCATTGCGCTGAGAAGAAAATTTGTATACCATTGCTACTTCTCACTTGTCAGACTTTCGTTAGCTAGGAGTAGGTCAAATCCATGATCCTTTTTTCACCTGCAAGTTTGGGTATCGCTGCAGAAAGTTCTAGATTCGCTTTTATCATGTTGTAGGGCAAAATTGATACCGTTAGTGAGAGACCAAACAAATCAGAGATTTCAAAGCCTTCCTCTTTAGGTCGCTCAGTGTATGTGAATCCTGGTTGGCTTGCTGAATTTTCAAACTTTTTCGCCACCATGTTTTTCGGTAAAAGTGCGGATGAAGATTTAACTCTCGGCGTTGAAGTCAGTTACGAACACTTCATCGAATTATTGAGAGTTGTGTGTTATTGTCCTACTCGCAAGCCTATATCAAGTTACTTTTTGTCTTATTTTAATCTGAAGATTTCAAGATAACAAAGCGAGAGAAAAAAATTACTTACATCTGAATGATTTCGGTTTTGTCAATATTTCTGCTGATAGGAAGTAAGTGGAATGTCAGATTTTTATAAATCGTATAAGTCGGTTGGGAGCAAGTTTTGATTCGTTAATGACAACTATGCTAAGATATATGGAACAAGTACGTGTCCTAGCATGGCACATTTATGTGAATCGTCGAGAATGCAGTGATAGTAGTAATAATGGTAGAATTCATATGATAGTACATACTATCGTATGCATGGATAGTAATAGTAGTTTGTAAGTATCTCATCCACTTTGTTTTTTTTTTTTCACTACCTCACGTCAAAATTGTTTTTCAGGCTACAATTAGAGTAATAGCTTTTATCACTTGTTGGATGCAAAGACATGTCCGACAAAAATTATTTACTAATCCACTTTTTCGTAGTGCTATTATGACTTTAGATATAACTGCTTCGTCAACAGAATCAAAATACATAATAGTAACATTGTCATCATTTCCATGGGGACGTTACTGTTAGCATATCAAATATGCCATTGCTTGAAGTCGCTAGGGAAATAGAAGTGCTTTTAGGAGTTGGCGAAAAGCTGCATACGTTACATTTAAAGCAAAATTTTCAAGTAAAGGTGGTTAATCCTAGTCACTGTACTAAATAGATTTTTTGTCTCTGAGTTACTGTAAAATAAAATGGGTGTTGTTCCGTTAGGAAGCATCGCTATATGATTTCTGTTCGTACAATATCTTTTTATAGATTGAACACTTTAAATTGCAGTTTCTAATGTCATCGTTGTTTTGAAAATGGCCCATTATTTTGGAATGAAATCTGTAATCGAGGAATGTGAAGATATTATTGTTAAACAGGTAAATTGGAGTAGAAGTATTAAAAAGTTTCATTGCAATTAATGTTTGATTGGCAATATCATAGTTGAGATCAAGTTGAAAAAAAATTTCCCGACTGTATGACCGCCATCCTTCTTTGTCGTTTTGCCTTGATGTTTGCTTTTTATCCAAACATAATAATGAGGAACTTCTTAGTTATCAAAATAATATCCTAGTTATACGCTACAGGCAAGTACGTTGGATAGAGTGAAATTATTTCAAATTGCATGTGCTGTTGCCGAGCATGATCGCTACTCTCCAACTATGACATTACTTATCGATAAACTTTCCGCTATGAAACGAGAAGAACTATCAAAATTGCATTTCTCACAGGTAGGTACCGTACTCAGAAGCCATCTGCTTTTGACTTGTTTGTGAAATGGGTGACAATTTGATTTCATCATTGATGAAGTAGAAAATGTGAAGTCGGTGGGAACATCCTCTGTTCAAGCCAGTCTTCGTCTTATGTGAAGGATATATACGCGACTAATCTGATGAATCTCGTACTTTGAAATGCCAGTTCTCATCTTACGGTAGGGTATGTTGAAGTATTTAAAGTGGGATAGATGAACGTCGCTTTCAAGATTGCTTGTTCTATTAACAGGTGCCAGGCGATGTTGTAGCTGATGTATTCGCCGCAAAAATGAAACGACGCGAGATGAAACGGAAGAAGTGGTGTTGTTTGTCATGAACTACCGTCCCCAGCATGATTTTAATTGTCCTTACTAATTTTTCCCAAAATTTTTACTCTAAATCAATCTTACGCTAACTGTTGTGTAATTTTTCATGGATTTCTTGAGCACCATTTAAGAATCGAGATTCACAAAGTGGAAATAGCTCCTAGTACCACAGAAAGAGTTCGAAAGTAGAACAAAACATCTAAAATTAATGTGGAGGTCAGAAAGCATCTCTGACCTGCAAAAGCTACAGTATTTCAAAAACAGATTGTCGTTTAGATTATTTTTGATAATTTCAAGATGGATGAATTTGTGGGAGAGGTTATTAAGAGAGGCTATTATGCGCTACAAAGTGAATAGTTTTATAGCAATTAGTATTTTAAAACAAACAGCTTTAACTGCTTGTACTGGTGACCGCAATATATATTCAACCTAAAAAGATCGTCAAGAATTTATTTTTGGTGATTCAATATTTCAAAGCATATAATAATTTACAAGCACTAGAGCAAGATTTTATCAGAGGGCGAGCTGCGTCCTGACATGTCTCTTATATTCTTCTAGGCCTCCTTCCAATGTCATCACACAACGATCCTTAACTACCCATAGTTCTTTACAAACCATATCAATGAGTTTTTCGTCATGAGAAACAATCAACACTCCTCCCTGCAAATTGATAATATAAACAATGATGTACAATGAAGATGGGAGTCAAAGTGCTTATGTATAGAGAAACTTGTGAAGATTAAACAAAAATTAAATATCATATTAATAGCACAAATGTGAGCAATATAATTGATTGAATAAAGTATTACCTTAAACGAGTTCAGCGCCCTGCCTAATGCTTCAACTGTTTCTACGTCCAGATGGTTTGTAGGTTCATCCATAATCAAATAATTAGGACTGCAAGCGGAAATAAATAATCAAATAAGAAATAAAGTGAAGGAACAGGATTTCCGAATATTCAGTCAAAAAAAATGCTACAAGAAGTTGGGTTAGCAAATAGCGTGCTATTGCAAAATGTTTACAATCCTGCAAAGTTTGAGCAAAGTGTACTTCGACATAGCAATACTCGCAAAAGCGAGACGGGATTTTTGTCCTCCAGAAAGAGTTACGACCGACTGCAGCGCTAAATCACCAGAAAGCCCAAACCGACCAAGGGCGGCTCTGTATTCTTCTTGAGTTTTACCTACAAAAGCAGCTTAAAAAATAGTGCTATTATAAATAGAGGAATTGTAGTCGCTGAAATGAATCAAGTGTTTGAATAAATTTTACTGAGTAGAATACCGGGTAATTTTTTCTCCAATACTTCTATACCAGATATGTCCATGTCAAGCTGGTCAACATGATGTTGCGAAAAGTATCCTATTTTTAAGCGGCGATTAGCATTACGAAAACCACTTGTTGGCGACAAGTCACCAAGAAGCAATTTTAGCAGTGTCGTTTTACCAGCTCCATTTTCTCCAACCTGTAATTCTGATTCTCCTAACACTTTTATAAACAATCTGAATCAACACATGTTTTCTCTACACTTAAGTTAGAATTTTCAATTGTTACAGAGAAACTTTGTATACTTGCCAAAAGTAACAAACGTACAATGCAAATGCGTGAATCCGCATATGAACCAATTTGCAGCTTAGTAAATATAATGGGTGAAACAGACGTATATCTAAAATATAAGGCAATAAAACATGTCAATGATGAAAAATGAGCATTTTCTTTACTCCATTCTAATGTGAGACATTTGAAGTCAAAAATAAGCAGAAATGGTTCAAGAGTCGGAAAGTTAAAAAAACGACTAGATAGAGATGCTATACACCATTTATCTCGTAGTTTCAATAATGAAAATATTTACGTGCCATCTTTAACTCGTACAATTTAACAATGGAATCGTCTAGATTCAATACCTAAAAGAAACATCGTCCAATTGCAGTACCAAATTATTCAGTACTTCGCAGTCGGGAAAGCTCAATTTCACTTCACCTTCCAAGATAACAGGTTTAATTACTGGTCTGAAAAAACATATACGTAAGAAGTTGTAAATATTCCTCATAAAGACTAGGGACTACTGCAGAGTTGACAGTCTGTAACAGTAAAATATTTGCCAAGTAATTTGTTCCCTATACATAAATTATAAAAAGTGTTGTTGATTTGTGAGCTTTTAGTGCAGTAGTTTAAAAGAAAGCATTACAATTTTTCAAGCATTTTGATACGGCTTTGAACCATTGATGCTCGTTTAGCATTGTATCGAAATTTATCAATAAATTCTTGAGTATGTTGACGAAACTGCTGTTGTGCCTCGTATTCCCTGAAAATGTCTATTAAAATACGTGAATCACATCCAAAAAATTAGTAAATAGAAAAAAAGTTTAAACACACTAAATATAACTGCATGTATTAATGAAATAATGCAAATAAAAACTGAAACAATAAAATAACAAACCTTTCTTGCTGCGTTAGTTTCTCTTTCATTGTTTTCTCGAAAATGGAATAATTACCTTTATATTGATCTAGCCTCTTTGAATGCAAGTGTATAATATCCGTGCAAACAGTATTCAAAAAACTGCGATCATGAGAAACTATCACAATTGTAGAGGCCCATTCCTGGAAATTATTATAGCAAATAAATAACAGATCTACAAATGAGACACAAATTATAATAAAGAAAAAATACCGCCACTTAATTTTACTTTGTGAATAACATGCGTGACCCAACATCAGCTTCCTAAGAGAACTGAAGCTTTCATTGTAATTATCTTTTATCTAAAAACCCTCCAAAGCTGGGAATATTCGCAGAGACCATGTCAAAATCACATTTCAAATTCAAATTTTATGTGAAATCAGAAATAGGTAAAAATTTAAGTCAGGACCTAGAAAAATTTAAATAGTACCTGAAGATGATTTTCTAACCAAATTATTGCTCTCATATCTAACATGTTTGTTGGTTCATCCAACAAGAGCAAGTCAGGCCTGCAAAAAATAACAGTATAAAATGAGTTTTTCTTAGAGCAATAGAATTCTATAAGTTATAATAAATAGTATAACGTACCTCATAAATAATGCCTTTGCCAAAGCTAACCTCATTCTCCAACCACCCGAAAATTCTCTGAAGATTGTTATTTGTAGAAAAAACTCTAAATTTTTTAAAACAGAGAAATGGATAAAGAGTGTTTATCAGTAAAATTTTCAAACGAGCCACACTGAAAACAATTCAACAATTAAGAACAACAAGCACCTTGTAGGCTGTTTCTGCTCTTCCGGTGTAAAACCAAGTCCAAAAAGTATTGAAGCAGCACGTGCAGGTGCTCTGTCAATTTGGGCTTCTTCCATTTCTGTATAAATTTTCCCTAATTCATTACTGTATTTCTCTTTATCCTCATTGCTAAGAGATCTGAAACAAAAAAATGGTTTTTAAACTTCCTAGAACATTTGACGGGATTAATAGCGAAAAAAATAAGAGTGGAAAATAATCTGAATTCACCGAAATGCCCTGTTAATTATTCATCTTGTTATGTAATGAATCGATATGGTTTCAATAAAACTCACTCTTTGAGCAGTTTCTGCAATTTTTCTTCACGACGTAACAGTGACATTCTTCGAGTATCACTTTGTAACACAGATTGTCTTACTTCTGTATCACTGCCTTCCACCTCTTGTTCAACACTTAATACGGTGATATTGGAGGGAATCATAAGTTGTTTCCTGAAACGAAGATATAAACACTACCTTATGTGCAGCTTATATTAGTCAAGTAAACTGTAAACATTCTACACTGTTCAACTTTTTGCTGGGTACATCAGCAATGGTTAATTATTATGTAATAAGTAAATTCAAACATTTCATTCTAAGTCTTACGAAGAAATCATTTTCAGAAAAGTAGACTTCCCAGCTCCATTTCGACCAACCAGACCATAACGTCGACCATAAGTTAAAACAAGATCAGCACTACATAGTAACTGCCTTCAAAATTAAAAAAATCGCTGTATTTTTTTGAAGGAAAAACAAGGACAGAAAAGCAGAAATTATTAAATCTCTGTAAACAAAATGCTTGAAGGACCAAAATATCGAATAACTTCCTCAATCGGCAAAAATTGCAACTTACTTAGGTCCTATTGATATATCAACATTATTAAGGTGTACATCCATCATATTTCCACCTCCGGAACTATCTGATTTCCCATCACGACGACTTGTTGACTGCGAAGCTGTAGCTACAAGATCAGACGGCTTCCTTTTCTGTGTTTTTGAATCATCGCCAATTTCACGTTTTGTGGCTTTTTCTAATGCGCGTGTTTCAGCCTTTTCAAGTTTCTTCCTATCGACTTGCTGTAGTACATTTCACCATTATGATTTCTATGATTTTTATGTTCCAACTTTTATATAGTTAATAACTAATGCAATTTACCGAGGGTGTTTCACGCGTATTAACTTTCCATATGCTTGTAATATCCTCCGAATCAAAATGCTGCGCACTTATATCAACAGTCTGTTCAAGACGTCGCTGAGCAATTTCATTTGATTGATGAGTAACATTTTTCCTGAAAATTTATTTAATAAATTCGAAAAACTTTCTGAAAATTGATAAATTTGAAAAAATGCAAAAATTATAATTATATGTAAACTAAAGCAATATACGAGACTATCGCATAAAAAGTATACCCGTTATGAAGCAAGAACGCAAGCTTTTCACATACAAGCTCAACAGCCTCATCACTAAGCCCCTCCACAGAACTTTGTATGTGCATACCGATAGCCTCGACAATATCTTCTTTCGACAGTAAATCATCAGCATTTTCTCTTAAAACTGCTGCAAACATACTGCATTTACTTTTGTAAAATAAATCAAGAAAGATCCTTTTCCAGATGATTTTTTTTTAAGTTGGCAACTGGAACGATAAGTGATACCTTCAACGTAATCTTTGACTTCAATTGGAAGATCAGGAAAGGTTGATGTGAGATATGACGATATAGTCATTTGACTAATTATTGATAAAAAACTCGAAACCAAACCAAATAAGAAAATTGAAAATCAGTATGGCTGAAACTCCATTTTTTAGATATCTTCCTGAACTGATGCTTATTTTATTACTTGAAATTTCAATTTATCGAATACAGTTGCGCTAAAGCCCACTTCTTTTCTTTTATGTGGAAAAGACTAAGATCATCAGAAAGAGTAAAGATTTTTTCAAGTTTCGTCGTGGAACTGCTCAAAAATTCAAATGTGATTGGTTTACGGGTATCACTGATAAAGAACAACTTTTAAGAAATAAAATGAATAATTGGTACATACTAAACGGTTCTATAAAAATAAACCTGGAATTAAACTAGGAAGGAGAAGAAAATAATACGACGCGTCACTGCTAAATATTTCTGCCGATGCTTCATCGATGAGCCGGTCAGTCATACAGTGCCACTCGTAACCCGATCTGAAAATTTCCATCATGCAGCGGATTAAGGAATTTACCTGTCTGTTTAAGGGGACGAGAAGAAAGTAATATGTGTCAACTCTCTAACTGCTCTCGACTCTCAGATGAAGCTTCTTTAGCTGTCCCCATTTTTCTCAATCTAGTCATCCTTAATGCCCGGTATTTCACGGTCGGTTTATAGATCAGATTTAGAGCTATTATATGCGGTGTTTGAGAATCGCTGAGTTCTGAAACTATTCTCTGACTTATTGATTGGTTGCTGGTCACTGTAGACTTATAGGGATAGGGTACCGTTCAGGTGTGGTTCTGGGTGGTGGGGAGAAGTTTTGTGTTCGGTTGTAAGAGAAGGTGTTTACAGAAGAATGAGTGATCGAGGACGTAACGATGGTGATGTAAAACGGAATAGCGTGAGTAGTGGGAGACCGGCTAGTGGTAGCAATGCAAGTCCACGTAATGCGGTAAAGGAAGAACGGATAGAAAGGAATGAGCGTGATCGTACTGGTCGAACATCTTCCAACGAAAGGTTTTTTTTTCTGAATTAGTGATGAGCATGTTTGACCTTTTGCATTAATGCTTCGTAACTGTTAGATATACACTATATGTGAAGTATAATCAA
>UPTC01001368.1:4910-16831 GCA_900537255.1 Acanthocheilonema viteae
AAAAAAAAAAAATGAAATGTAAAACGAAATGTAAAACGATATGAGAAGCCAATTCAATTCAAAACATTAATGCATGATGGGTTGAAGCACATTGCAGTTGAAGCACATTGCAGTTGAAGCATAATATGAAATATTTTAAATCTGAAGTCAATGCATTATTAGAGAGCATTGCTAGCAAAAATATTATCAGT
The DNA here is from genome assembly GCA_900537255.1 of Acanthocheilonema viteae. Taxonomy (NCBI): domain Eukaryota; kingdom Metazoa; phylum Nematoda; class Chromadorea; order Rhabditida; family Onchocercidae; genus Acanthocheilonema; species Acanthocheilonema viteae. The sequence continues at coordinate 5,102 of UPTC01001368.1, forward strand.
TTCCGAAAGATAAGAGAAAATTGAATGAAATAGTAAAAAGGTAAACAAAGAATGAAATATGATTTCATTAAGGAAAAAAGTTATTACATAAAAATGAAGCTTAAATTTGTAATGCATGATAATCTTTTCGAATAAGCAAAAAATAAGAATGGCCTAATGAGAGGAAAAGTTATGCATAAGGTATGAAGGCGTTTAAAATGATTGAAAAGAAAAACTCATATGTTAAAAAAGTATGAAATTTTTCAAAAAAAGAGAAAAAAACTAAAATAATTGATCCGAGAAATTCTAACACAACGCAAAATTTTGTAAAAATTTTAAAAATTGTTAGAATCACACGGCAAAAAAGACGTACGATATATTTTCAAACTCTCAATCTTACAAACTTCTTAACTTAGGCATAATAAAATTTTTCCCATAACAGTATGATGATGTCATTTTCAGGATTTTAATCTGATTTTTAAATTAAACAAATGAAGAAAAGTAAGGCAAACCGGACAGAAATAAACGATAAGTATAATATCTCTTCATATCTGCTTCATAATTATAAACTCTATTTACCGAAATCATTCATTCCTTTTATCATATACTAACTTCATTCCTAAATATACTAAAATTTAAATTTGAATTGAGAAATCAATAGCAAATTAAAAACAAATGCAATAAAAAATTTAGTTAAAAATTCTCGTATTAACAAATAAAATTTAATCAAATTCAGCATAAACTTTATTCTTTTCTTTCCTATTCGTCCCTTTTAATCCTATGAAAGCAGTTGTCCTGAAGAAGAAGGAATTGACGAATACAAAGCTATCGAGAATTCTTAAATGTTAATCAAGATATCTTGTTTACAGATTTCATAATCCATTTAGATGCGGACGATCTTGTCTTGATTGTCCTCCTCCTCAATTAGCGAATCTTCGTGAAACAAATAAAATGAAGAATTGAGCTTCGTTTCTGAGTGGACAGATGTCAACCTGGCATCTCAGTCCTGAATGTGTCATCCTAATCATAATGTAATTCAGCCAGCTTAGCTTAATAACTATCCTTCGAAATAACACCGTCCACTACAAAATACAATTATTCATATCCTCATTATATAACAATTAAGGAACAAACGAATTATGGAAATATGTCAATTGTTTCACATTTTTATTTCCCTCATTAGCTTGAATTGTTGTTCATTGCCACAAAAAAATTAATTCGCGCTATCTTTTTGGAAATTTCTAGAAATAAGTATTCGAGAACAATGCCAATGAAAGTGATTATATTAAAAAGAGATAGGAAATTTTTTAATAAAATCAAGGAAAGAGAAAAAACAAAAACGTTCGGAACAATTCGATAAGTTGGAATAAGCAAACTAGTTAAATAATATGCAATATATCGAAATAAATGTTTTTTGATAGTTATTAATTTTAATAAAGCAAAACTGCTAGTCATATCATGAAAAATACCTTGATTCAACAAATAATTTCAAACAAATAACTTACTTGTTAAATAAATTTAGTTAGTTAAATGGATGCAAATTGATCAATGCGCATTTATGCTTTTATCAAATTTTTTCATCGAAAATAATTGAACGAAAGATTGGAGAGAAAAAATATTAGATTTTTTTTGACATTTTAATAAAATAAAAAATTACATTAATTATTACATGCAATGAGCAAAAGCTTTTATTCTTTTTATTGATAATTAACGCATTTTAGTTTTAAAAAAAAATCATTATATACTCAATTTTTATTTTTTTGATTTCAATTATTGTTAGTTTTACAATACAATAAGGGTATAATGGAAGAATAAAAAAATTTCTACTGCCTCATGAAATATTAGATTGCAAAAAGTTTGCGCTAATGTATTGGCAAGTATTAGCAAGTGTATAATTACTTATACAAATAAAAGAAAACAGTGCTGAAAGGTGAAAGGTTGAAAAGTATCGGACGAAATAGCAATAAATATAATTTTGTACAGTAGAAGTGATAATGATAATGAGAATATTGTGAAAATATCAAATAATTAGGTTACAAGAAAATTAGTCGTTACTACTGCAGACATGAATGCATGCTGCATGCATATTATTTATTATGGCATTGAAAATTATCGTATTCTTACAGACAAATGAATTTTATGTCAATTCATCAATCAAATTTCGTTATCACAATCCTATCATCTCTGTCACCTTCTTCTATTATTGACAACTTATATTTGTTAGGAATTTTTATGAGACTCTTTCATTAAACCTTAAAATTTATATAATTCCATTTGAAATTAGTTAGTCTACAGATTTAGAAATATATTACTATTACTGAAAAATGATAATGAACAGAATAAATAAGAATTGGATAACCATTTCTCATTAATTAACTGTTCCCTTCTTCAAATTTTTTTCCTTTATGTGATAAGTTTTATCATTTCTAACATGCAATTTTCAAATATTTTGGATTAAAAAATTAAATGGGAAGGAAAAAATTACAATTACATTTTTCTAATAAAAATATTTCTATTATTAAGCTTATATTTTCTTTTACTTCGTTATATCTTTCCATCTTCTTATAACAATGCTCTTCGTTAATTTAAATTTTTATTTTATTTTCTTAATATTTTTACAAATAGATATTTCAAGAAGTAATATCTGATTCGCTTTTTCTTTCTGGTATATTTAATTTATTCGTTCATTACAGTCGAAGAAAGGAAGCGATAGGCAAATAATTTAAAAAAGAGAAATTATTAAAAGCTGAAGATAAGAAAGAAATGTATTGCATAATTGCTGAAATTAGAAATAATGTTACTAATATACGAGAAAAAATAAAAAGCTGCAAGTGAATTTCATATTCATAAAGAACATCTCTCAATCTTTATTTATACCAAATTCTCAAACTACGAGTTCTACATATTAGCAAAAATAAATGTGAATTCAAAAAATGAATTCATTGAATCATAATTTTACAATCAATTAGAAGGCAAAAAAAAAAAACATACCTTCTTTGGCTACGCTTCGTGTTGGTGTTGCCAAACGTGAGTTCGTTGCATGCGCTGCAACCGTTATGTTCGAGTGAATTGTTGTTGATGCACGAACTGATGGCGATGGAAGTCTGCAAAATTTGCCACAGGAAAAAATATTTATTCATATAAATATATATATATGTGTGTGTGTCTGTCTGTCTGTCTGTTTGTCTGTGAATGCGAGCATGACAGCCCGTATTGCAAAAAAAAAAAACAGAAAAAAGAACGAACAAACAAATAAACACATAATGTTACTTCAATTCGGCGAAATAAACTTAAAAAATGACTTTCAAAAAAAAAATCTGAAAAATTATGTCAGAAATTACCAAAAACTGCTGCAAATTTCCTCCACTTATTATTTCAAACTTTCAAAAGCAAAACGCATAAATTTTTTTATAGCTTTTCAAACTACAAATCATCTCTAACTCAAATTAATCAATCCCTCTTTTATTCCATTCCTAATTTCAATAGCAAACTTCTTGAAACTATGTAAAGTTAAAACTAAGATAAGAGATAAGAGAATAAAACAAACTAAAATTCAACTGTCATTTCCTAAAGCTGCTTTCCATCCTAACAAAGCCATTTATTTTCTGGTCATCTCAATGTTATGTGATGCCTTTAAGGGACACAGATCTTAACTGAAAGTAATCATCAAAGGCCTTCGCCCTCATCATAAGCTGAAGACATATCCGTTTGCGGATATTATGTTGAAAGCATTGGATTGCAATTTGTCATTCCTATCAAATGTTCCATTATCTTTACTTCTGTTAAAACTATTAATATTACAGCTCGTGTTGTTAGAGCTAATGCTAGGCAGTTCAACTGGTTACTAATCCTAATTTAGCATATTAAATTTTCATCATATTAGTTTTTATAGCGGGCAGCAATGTCGATATTACAAAGGAAGTCAAAATATACTTCTCATCAATGTCAACTTAATTACTTTAATTTTACTGCAAAGACTGAAAAAAAAAACCAAAAAAGGGAGATGAAAAAAGACGGTTATGATGAAAGGATTTGAATTTACCTCCCAATTAATTGCAGATATATAAAAGTAAAATTTCATTTCTAATTTTTCCAAACCACATTATAACTACATTTTTTGCATTCTTTTAATTTTTTTTTTTTTGCAAAATGCAAGCCTTTATTAATATATTACTATAATAATAAATGCAATGAGAGATTATAAATGCTCAATCGATGAAAAAATTTCCGATGGACAAAAGTTTGCCTAATTTGCAGATAATTGTTCAGAAAAAAACTTTTGTGAAATATTGAAGTGATTCAGAGGTAGCGCTTTTTTCTCAGTAAGGCGGAGTTGATGGTGAAATTAGAAAGTTAGATTAATTTCACTGAGAAGTAATTTTGCACGAAAAAAAATTTGAAAAAATATTCGAGCGGTATAAATTTCCTTCTTCTTATGTTTGTTTTATAAATAGTAATTATAATGGAATATTATTACATTTAATGAGTCAGCCAAAAAGTATCAAATTTGTTTTGAATTTAGTTAAAATAGAATTATAAGAAGAATTAGTCATTTATGAATTGAACGAACACTTTTTACATATTCATAAGAGATACAACTTTCTAATTAACCATGACTTCTTCTGCACGTATTTTGCTGTTGCATGCATATTAACTTACCTCACAAATCATACAATGGCATAATATGAGAGGTTGACAATTGCAATTTCATACTATAATGTAAGCAATATTGCATATGTTCCTATTACTCGTCTTCTTGTCTCATATTTCTTTCTTGGCCAATGATTTATTATTTGCTCCTTATTTTATGGTTCTTTCAGACTATAGGTATAGTGTTTTAGATGCAAGTAAATTTGAGTCATTTTATTTTATGAGTTGAAGGGGGGGAAAAAATAACAAGTAAATATAGGTACATCGATGGATAGTTCGAGCATTTTTGCAAAAGAAAATGATAACTTTTGTGAAAGGAGCTGATAATTTTAAAAATAATCAGTTTAGTGGCGATCATCTAAAAATATTCAGCAAAATCGATTTTTTTTTTTACATTTGAACGAAAAAAAGTTATCGAAAAGTGACATTGGCCATTTCAGAAGCAGTGTTTCGATTCACAAATATTTGTTTTTTCTTTTAATGTGTGGAAAATAAGAGATTAATCATAGCATTAATTTTTTTGAATGAATAAAATTTATGGGGCAAGAAAACAAATGAACTTTATCCTTATGATATCAGTTTGTTTTAAGCTAATGAAATATATCCAGAAAATATCAATTGCATTATGTTCTTTTTGGATGAATAAAGAAAAATTTATGATAAAAATAATGATTAAATTATTCCGACAAAAAATAGAAGGCATAAAAAATTGGAAATGACGTTGAATTAGCAATCTGAAATTAATTAATACAACAATAACGATAGTCGGAGATGAGATTGAGAAGATAGGAAGAGATGAAGAGAGAATGATGCTTGCTAATGGCGGTATTGTCTGTTCTTTCGCTTTTGTAAAATGTTTTAATCAATCGCCGCCATCGCCACCCAAAAATGTGTTCGGAGGAGAAGGAAGAAAGCTCGAGAGGGTGAATAACAGAATACAGTAAAAGGGAGAGAGGTATTTATCAAATGGCTCAAAATCGTTCTGAAAAAAAGCGAAAGAAAACAAATAAATTTACCACTTTGATGTAAACTTTTCTAAACCATTCACTCTTTTTATAAGTTTATAATAGTAAAAAAGTGTCTCCTTCAGAAATTTATTTGTAGGCTTTAAAATTTCTTTGCAATCCTAATATATTTATTTAGGATTTAAAGAGAAAGGCTTGAGGAATTTAACAAGCGCAATGTGATTTACGGTGTCAAATTTGGATCGAAAACAAATCAACCATTTTGCATGCCGTTTTTCCTCTTTTTTTCTTAAAATTTAAATTTTTTCCTTTTAAATTTCAAATCTTGTTCAAAAATTTTCCCATTTTTTGCTTTGAAAAAAATGCCTATTTAAAAAATCCTTTTTAACTATAATTTTTTCAGTGAATATTTCGAATTGCTTTATTTCAATTACTTGATTTATTCACTAAAATACTTTCCTTTTGTTCACTAAAATACTTTCCTTTATAAATAAAACAACAAAGATGAGCAAATGTCATACGTACATTTATTATTCAGAGAAATAGCTCATTTTGAATTTCAATTTTTTTTAAGATTTTCACTATTAAATTTATAGCTTAAAAACTGAAAGTCTATTAAGAAAAAATTGTTTTAATTAAAAAAAAGAATTAAGCAAAATTTCAATACTTACTTGCTGTTGGAAGGCATTGTTGGTGTTGTGCAAATCTTTCCTGTGTTAATTTTCTTCGCTTTCAATTGTGAAGTGCTAATGGAAGAATCAGAAGATTGCACAATTGCTGAAGTAATAATTAATTACTAAATTCAAAGTGATGAAAAAAAGAAAACTTAAGATAAAATATTTGTAATGAAAATTAGATATGAAAAAGGTCGCTTGAACTAATTAGCATTACTAATAAATGAGCAAAATTTGTTAATAAATGAAAACCGTATGGTGAGTTTTATTATATGACTCATATGTTGCTGATAATAATTTTATGTTTACATATATGAAAACTGATAAATGCAAATAATAAAGTATATGCTATGCATAACTGAATAAATCAAAGTTAAACAGTAAAATATAAATTGCTGTAACAATTTTCTTAAAACATTTTTCTGTTACTATTATTGATATTTAAAATTTTTTCAACAGAAACTATTAGCTGAAATCAAAATGTGAATATTAATTAAAATGAGACAAAATAACAAAAACATTACAGTAAACGAAGTGCAAAAATTTCATTGAATTTTCCAAATATTTTGAAATTCTTTAAAATAAAAGATGTTTTAAAATTTTCCTTTTTTCAAAACAAAACTTATTACAGCGTACCAGTGGCCAAGGATGCGGCTCGTAAAGATTGTTTAATTCGTTGCTTATACGCCGATAAACCGTAAAGTAGCGAAAGAATTGCACCCAAATGACCATTCAAAATATCTGCAAAACGGATTTTTAGTATGCTTCGAAATTTTTCATTGTGAATTTAAATAATATCGTCCTATATTTTTTTTGTTATTGTTTTTTAATTTCAGTTATAAAATTGTTTCCTCAGGCTTAAATAATTTTCGTAAAATTTGCAATGAACTTCTGCTATTCCATCAGAATTACATACATTTATTTCAAAAATTATAGGCAGTTACTATTGCTCCTACTAACAAGATTGTATTCAGCTATGAAAAATTAATAGTTAGCATCAATTAAAAAGTTAGAGATTATAGTTCATTCTGCCATCTCTATCATCAATACCATTATCACTTCTTGTATTTCCTTTATCTTTCCCACTATTGAAATTGTTTTTTTCTTTTGTTAGTAGCACTAATAAATGGCATATTTAATATCAATTTGGAAGATCAAAGTCCATCCATTTTTATTGAATATTAAATTAGTATTGATGCTTAAAAAAATAAGTAGATTTACATAAATAAAATGGACAATAAACGCATTCTTTTCTTCAGCACATAGTACTAAAATACGTTTTTACCGTTAAGTTTACTAATTCTGAAATTTTTAAATTGCTACTCAACAAATATCACATTAACATGAGCGGAATGAGAAGGAAAAGGGGAAAAGATGTGACATGGCACGACAATCTTCTTGCATTTATATGAGCAAAGAAAAAAAAAACAAATCATTCATTATTTTAAAATTCAATACAGTTTCCTAATATTGAGTTTTACTTTACAAATTTTCGGCAAATTCAAATAAATCCATTAATTAAACGGAAAAAAGAAACAGGCATTAAATTTAAAGGTATGTTGCAGGATTATAAAAGTAAGTAGAAAGTTTAAGAAAAAATTTAAATAAATAAATGGAAAGAATTGAAAATGAAGGCGTCGGTAAAGGGCGGGAGAAAGAGTGAATGCATAAATAAATGGAAGAAATAAAATTTTTATGTATCCAACCTTCCAGGTATGAGTGTGTGTGTGTGTGTGTGTGTGTGCACAGCCTATTTTAAGCAATGATTGAATGAAGTTTAGAAAAAATGAAATTTAATGAAATGTAAAACAAAGCATGTTTCCTGTTACGAAAAATACTATCATAGTACAAGGCTGTAACATTTCCTTGATTTATCTGTCAAATTTATATTGTTAGCTGATCATAGAATTGGAATAGAAAACAAATTTAATTAATAAAATATTAAATAATAAGGCTTTTCGACAATTATGCCTTAGTAATAATTGATTGGGAAACGTAAATTTGCATAATTTCAAGAAATTTAATTAGCTAACTAACAAAAGAATGGGAGAAAATTGAAATTTCATATAGTACGCGTAAGGAATGTTTTGTTTTTTGCTTTTCAGAAAAAAAGGAACTCAATCCATTTTCTCCTTCCATCTTAAATCTTTTCAATCATTCATGCAGAAAATGTATAAAGAGTGAAAGTTAATAAGAGAAACAACAAGTGTTACAGCTACAGCAACATGTCCTTTAATGTAATAGAAAGAAGAATGGAAATTGAATAATAATTAAATAATGGATTAAAAATAATCACGGTTCAATTATAGTGGATCAAAATTTAAAAAATTTGCTTTCTTTTTTGAATTGTATTAAAATAGGCATTACTAAAACAAAATATTGTCAATTTTAGTATATGTTAATAGAAATAACAATAAATATGAATACAATAGCTATTAAATATAAAAAAGGGAGAAAGAAAGAGGAAGAGAGAGAGAGAGAAATGGCAATCGTTATCAGTGGTCTATAGATGAAAGTGTTTAATAAGGAAAGGTTTCATGTACATTGATAATCGTTATCATTTCCGCATTCTTCCACACATTATCCATTCGAATACGACATGTATAAAATGATGAAATAAAACAACGCTTATTGAATTCATAGTAAAAAATTTTTTCAAAAACTAAAATGTGAAATAAAAAAAGGAAGATAATGAAAGGATGAAAAAAAAAAAAAGAAAAATTTGAGTTTAATTATTTTCCGGTTCTTTTTTGCAGCCATATTACTCGTTAATTATAAATACAAATTGTTCTGATCCTGACAACTTTTTCTCATTTTTAAAAACCAATCAAATTTTTATTTGCAAAAAAGAGCATACTTAAAAATAATTCAAAAATTTATTCCAACATAAACATGTAATGTTGAACAGAAAAAATCATCTGCTACTTTTGGCAAATTCTCCAAAACAATATCGACACATGCTCTTTTGATAATAACGATATGTAAAAGCAGTCTGTTGAAGCGTTTTTTTTTTTTCTTCTTCCTTTCCACCATCCCTCGTCATTCTTTCGGGTTGATCGGAAGGAATCGGAACGATGATGAGATGCTAACATTCCGATAATTCTTTATGCATCAGAAACATTGAACATTACGGAATGATTCATATTACCAACCAATTTATTCTAATCCTACTATGCAATCGTTAACAAATAAACTATCATTTCAAGTTAGCAAACTTACCTGATCAATTTATTAAATATTATTAAAGGTATTGAATGCTGCAAGTTTTGAGTTAAAAAATCATTGATATCACTTCGATTATTTCAATAAATTATTATATGTGAAAATCGATTATTATGGAAATTTAGCAAGCTTTCAATCTCAACCAAATTTTATTACTGTATACAATAGACGAAGTAAAGTTAATTGATAAGCGACGATAAAAAATTAATGCAAATTTTTTCCTTTTTTTTGTTTATTTTACAAAAGCAAAATGGTTTTTGTTTATTTTATAGCTGTGCAAACAAATTCATCATTTTACACGGTACAAATTCATCATTTTAGAAACAAAAATTGTTCATTTTTTATTTTTTAGCATATATGATAAGAAAGTGAATGAAATAAAAAGAAAATGAAATGTGATTGCGATTACTTTATTTTTATAAAACTTTCAAACAAAAAGCGATGAAACTTTAAAAGATTATGTGCAAAAATTAATCTTTAAATTTTTTTAGTTTTATCATTTTTCAAATAATTCTGATCATTAATTGCGGCAATGGAATGATAGAAAAATTTTCGCTCGGAATGAGAAGGTGATAACAAAGGGATTTATCTTTCACGAGACAGATTCATGCACAAAAAAATTATGTTAATCAAAACTTAAAAAAAAGATTATCAGAAAAATGGTGAGAAAGAGAAATTCCGGTTAAAAAAAATTGCAATGATTCATTGAATTTATCAAATTTAAGCAATTCAATTCTTTCTTTCCTGTAATTTTGATGGGAATTTTAAATTTTCACATCAAAATTTTGTCAATGACACGTATTTGTTTTATTTCAGTTTCTTATTCTTTTTTCATTCTCATTAACAATAATTGACACTTTTTCTTTCCCTTTTTACTTTTCTAAAATATCGAATTGTTGAAATTTTGAAAGTGTGCTATGATTTCAAAAAGTGAAAAAGTTTAAACTTTTGCTGATTCATTCCAACAATTTCAAATTGCGTACTTTGTCGATCAGACGTTAAATGATATTTTAATTGTCGCATAAAAATATGCATGTAAAATGGAAAAAATTGTTGGAATATATCGAGAAATAAGGAAAAATTTTGTTCCAAACAAATTTATAGCAAAAAAATTTTTAAAAATTAAATGAATCTCCTTTCTTTTCGTTTGAAATAAAAATGTCATTATTAAAATCGTTTGGATTTCTTTTAATGATGATTAGGCATACATTCACTCAGGAAAGAAGAATGAAAGTAAATTTCATTCAAGCAGAGGGAGAATGAGACAGTGAGGGAGAGATGAGGCGTTAAAAATGAGTGATGAAGATGAAATCATTAAATTAATTAAATTCGACTCAAACTTTGATCGAAAAATATCTTTACTATAGTTATTACTGTCCATTATTATTACAAATTAATAAATAAATTATCATTGCTATTCATTATTTTAATTATAATACCACCATATTGTAAATTATTTCGGTCAATAATTATCACAATGTTTCGCTAATACTCGTTATCAAAAAAATCACTGGATTAATAAGAAATCATTTTGCAATTATTTTTTTATTATTATCAATCATATATATCTTAGCATCTGCACCAATTTTCAACCATTTGTGCTAAATTTCGAATGATAAAAATATTTTGTAGAAAAATGAAATTTAAAAAAAAAATAATTCGAAGAAAATTTATCCTGTCCTTGAAATATACCACCTTCTCTTCCTTCTTTTTCTTTTTGCTACACTTGTCATTTTCTTTCTGTGATCTCGTCATCCTGATATTCTTGACCTTTTTATCCGTACAGCTGTATTTCAGTCCTTTTTTTATACATTATATTTTTTCAATTACTGTTACAATAAGCATTGGAATTTTAAAAATTTTTAAAAAAGAATAAAAGAGAAAATGATGCAAAACTATCACATATTATGTAATAAATTTCTATTGAAGGTCATTTGAAATGAAAAAAGAGAAAATAAATTTTGGACATACTTTGAAATAGTTTTAAAATAATTGAATCATTGCATGACGTCACTTAGTCGATGAATTTAATAACAGACATATTCGTTATCAATCCTCTCACCTGTATCGACTAATTCTATATTCAATTACTTGAATTACTCAAAGATTTTTTATTCCTCTTTATCCAAAATACTCCAAAAATGCTTTTGTCTTTCACGCAATCCCCGGTAAATTTGATTAGCAATTTCATTCGGTTGGGTTTTAAAATTTGATAAATTAATTTAAAGTTAATTTTGAAG
>UPTC01001369.1:0-16816 GCA_900537255.1 Acanthocheilonema viteae
AAATAAAAATTTATGCTTTCAGATATTTACGAATGTTATTTGTAAGGAAGAAGTATAATGGAATGATTAATTTTAAGACGGTTTTTTGCAGTTCTTTACTCGAGTTTACGAGTATCATCAAAATGGCGGATATCTTTGCATAGTCATTAAGCACATCCTTACTTTACTTCAATTCATATTTGTTGTTTGGTTTGTTACATTCTTACAAACATGCGTAGATTACGACGTTTTGTTCAAGAATAAAAATATCTCCGCAGGGGGAAAGCCAATTGGTGGAAAAATTCGACTTGAAGTAAGTCTTTTTCTTTTTTTCCATACTTAGTTTTTGAGGGTAGTTTTGTAAGAAAAATAAGATTGTGTGATTTATCTTGTTATCTTTCGATCTTTTTGTTCTCTGTGGATTCCTCTTCCACTAATTCTGCATATCGTTTTTGGTCCAATAACTTTTTTAGGTTAAGAATACAATAAAGTGTTAGAAAAGGCTTCTCTCATTTCTTAAAAGAATGTTGAACAAATGATTTTGAGAAAAGAGTTTGATGATGAATTTAATTACGTTGAATGTTTTAAATGAGATTTTGCTTATTTGGGATTTGATAGCTGACGGAAAAGATTAGCTTTCTCTGTTTACCATGGATGAGTTTACTGGTACTTGCGGAAGAACTGTAATGTTTATTGAAAGTTTTTATTGTTTCTTTTGCAACTAGGATATCATATATCCGGATTGGAGTCACATAGACGGTTTCACGTTATGCTTGCTGGTTTTTGCCTTTTTCTTTTGGATTTTCCGAGCTGCACGGGTTTTTTATCAAATTTATCAGTTTGGTGAAATACGTACTTTTTATCATTCGGCATTGGGTAAGATTTATTTATTTTCTAAAAGTTTTTCTCATAATTTTTGACTGCAGGGAATCAAAATGTGTTCACTCAATTTGCAGAAATTTCATTTCGATTAATAGGTTTCATGAGTGATGAATTACTTACAAATATATATTTATCTTTTTGAAGTTCTGTGTTGTATACTATTTCTTACATGATAACATCCTCAACTACTTCACTAATATACTTTTTTTTTTGATTTTCCTTGTTTTATTAGATGGAAAAAAATATTCATTAATGATTTTAAAGGAATTGAGGATGCATTATTGAGAGATCTTAAATGGCAAGAAATTGTACAGCTTATATGCGAGAAACAGCCATCTATACATTTGATTTTAAATAAGGATGGAATTACTGCTTTGGATCTTTATCAACGTATTTTGAGACATAAGGTAACAAATTTTTATCCTTTTCCTATTTTCCTTCTTATGTCAATGGATCGTTTACAAAAGTACTGGTTGAGTGATTCTATGATAAACAATAAGGTAGCTATGTAATAATCGCAATATTTTTTCTATTTTTAAATTTCAGAATTATTTTGTCGCCCTTGTGAACAAGGAAATACTGCCACCGATAATCAATGTGCCTTTCATTGGTTCAATGCCATATTTACCAAATGGTTTGAAAATGAATTTGGAATGGCTGTTGTTTTATGGAATGTGGTCGCCGTGGAAGGGACCGTATGAGCTTAAGGAAGAATACAAACATCCGCAGAATGTTTTCAGGCTTGGTAAGATTATTAGACATAATAATGAACGAAATACTCAATAATTTAAATTTGAAATGTCAAAAAGCTCCCTTTCTTTGTCTTAATTTTTTTTAGGAAATTCAGTGTTACGAATTCATTCTTTGTTGTAGACTCGGTTGTAATTGAAATTCCTTTTGTTGTTTTAAAAAGATCACCAACAAGAATTCGGAATTTTATTTTGTGAAAAGGTGAAATTCAAATGCAATCTGAAATGTTGAATGTGGAGCAAGTATTTCGTAATACCCAGCATTGCTGGTAATACGGCCAAAACTTTGCAGCAGATGAGTTAGATTCGGCAATATTGAAAATGGCTGTTGGCAATTTTATTTTTTTTCCACTTGTATTTGTTTACCAAGTACTATATTTCTTCTTTACTTATGGTGAGCTGTTAAAACGAGATCCGGGTTCCTTTGCTATGCGCAGATATTCAAACTTTGGAAGGTAATTTTCTGCACTGTTAATTTCTAATTTAATTAATGGAAAATTTCTCATACTTATGTTAATGTTAATCTTTATGGTTTGAAGAATGTGTAATTTATAATTTGTGAATTGCAGGAATAAGCTGAGACATTTCAACGAATTAGATCATGAATTACGAATGCGTCTTTCAAAAAGTCATCGAGCGGCAACGCAGTATATGGAGCAGTTTCTTTCACCCTTGGGACAAGTTATCGCTAGAAAAGTTCAATTTGTCGCAGGTGCAATTTGCATAGTGTTGCTGTTGCTAGGTCTATGGGATGAAGACGTATTATCGGTTAGTTCTTTTTATTTAGGAATAGTGGTCCTTCTCTTGTTGATGTCTCATTTACTCCTTTAAAAAAAGATTAGTAACTCAGATTTTTAAGTGGAGGTTTAAATGTGTTTCAAGATAAAAAGTGGCATAAAAAGAGTTATATTGGCAGAAAAGAAATCGGAAGTTTAATCTTAGACAGACAAAGATCGTATGTTCTAAGTTGTATACGTTGTGATTCAAGAAGCTACAAGATATAGCTAACCACGAAAGTGGTACCGTACAAATTTCAAACTTATAAATAAGGAAAAAAGTAACACGGTAAAATAAATGGTGTCTTGCGGAACACGTTTATAGGTTGAACACGTTCTCACGATCATATCTGTATGTGGGTTGGTTGCTGTCGCATGCCAATCATTTATTGGAGATGAGAATATGATTTATTGGCCTGAAACATTGCTAGATATGGTAATCGCACACATACATTATGCACCAGATTCATGGAAGGGGAAAGCCCATACAGGTAGCATTGTTTTCCCAGTTAAATTTTTTCATTATAAAATCTTATATTGCACTGAAAAAGTGTTGTAAAAGATGCTTGATCATAATTTAGAAACCTTGATAGTTCTATTTCTTGTTATAATTTCCACACCCTAGATAACTCTGCTGGTGCATGTGAAAATAGGCTAATGATAATATAAGGAAAAATTCATAGTTGATGTATTTTTTAAGCTGTTGAATGAATCTTATTGTGGAATGTCATGGATCTTATCAGATTCATGACATTCCACAATAAGTAATTTCGATTTTGCAAAAGCTTTTTTTGATTTTTTTTTTTTGCATTTGTAAAGATAGATTTTGTGATAAGTTATAGTTTGTCCAGGCTGGTTCATTTAAGAAATGACTTTACCTTTTGGTTTCACTGATGTTAAGAGATAATTATCTTTCGGAGTTCTTACTTTCCTATTTTCTGAAGATTTTATGTTATTTAATTAGAATCTTCAGTTTGATAAAAACGTTTCAGATGTTCTACAAAGATAAAAATTTGTTGAAACTCTAAAACTAAAAAAATGGACGTCTATTTCAGATACGGTGCGAAAAGAATTTGGACATTTATTTGAGCTGAAAACGAAATTTTTACTTGAAGAACTTCTGAGTCCAATTTTAACTCCATTTATTCTACTTTTTTGGTAAGTTTTCAATAAAAGCTATATTGTGATAAGGGAGGAGAAGCATGAAAGAATCACTTTTCAAAAATTTCAAGATGAAAGAAAGAATTTTGCAGCAGTTCATTTTTCATATATCTTTTCGCTTCTATATTTCATTTTTTTAAAATCAGCAAAGTTCTTTTTATCTCTGTAGTAGAAGTTATCCTTTCCAGGATTCGTCCGAAAGCGAAAGAGCTTGTGGATTTTTTCCACAATTTTACGGTTACCGTAGAAGGTCTTGGTGATGTTTGCTCGTTTGCTCAGATGGATATCAAACAGCATGGAGATCCCAATTGGAGCTTTGATGAGCTTACCAAGGAAGGTGAAATTCATATTTTAAACCTCTATCATTATTAATTTCAAGCACTTGTTATCAATTCTTATCTGTGTGTTTTTTAATTTACTAGAATTGATATTTTCAAATGATAAAAAATGTTGAACATTTAGCTTTGCTCATATATGTTCCTTTCGATGTCGCTTAACAACAATTTTTTTTGCTTCCAGAAGTTGCAAATATACATGCAAGAGTTCACGCTAATGATGGAAAAACGGAGCTTTCGTTAGTGCATTTTGCTAGCCATCATCCAGAATGGAAACCACCACCTCGTGCTGCTCGTTTCCTTGACAGTATAAAAGATCGTGTATGTTTATGTTTTCAGTTTTGGATATATTCTGAAATCGATTCTTAGTAATAAAGGAGCAGAACAAAAGTTTTCGTGTAAAATTTCAGATGGCACAAGACATGAATACATTAAAAGAAGGTGTCGTGGATGATAACATACTGCTGAATAGTTTACATTTTTTCCATCCCATTGCTGAGCAGCAGCTTAGAAAATTTGTAGGACGACAGCCATTTATTGCATCTTTGCATGATCCTGATTTGCTTGCTGCAGCAGCGAATATGTCTTTACATGGTGAAAGTAAGTTTTAATGTGATTTTTTTTTAAATCATTGATTAGACAAATTTTAATTGTCAGAGGCAGTAAAACGGTGGTGATTGTACGTGTGTATTTGTGCAATGATTAATAGTTAGTATTTTTTAAGATTTGACTAGAAGTGAAAGATGCGAAAAAAAATGTTACAGTGAAAGATGCGAATTATAGGATATTGGCTTCGTCGATCACTTTCTTCTTCGAGTATTAAAATAGATCACAGATCAAATAAAATACATGTCCTTTTGCAGAAAAAAGTCATCTGGCTGACACGATTCTTACTTCACAAACAGCAGCCTTGAGTATTGCATATTTACGTAATTTACGTGCTCATTGCGATAATCATCGCTCTGAAATGTTATCCTCTTCGACAGCCATGGCACGTCAGAATATAACGCAGGTTACTCCGATTTCCACAAACGTATCACCAATAACAAGTGGAACCGTAGTACAAAGTTCAGCTGATACAACAACGGAAGCAACGGGCAATGTTTGGGGCGTACCAGCGCAAAGTACGATTTCACCTATCCAAGCTTCACTTTCGCCTCGAAGTGAAGATGAGCAGCTACAGCAGGAACTTGCTGGAAATGAACCACCACCTCCAGGCCTGTCATATCATATTTTGGATGTTTGAAACAAATGCTGCATTATCTTTTTTTCATTCGTTTTATAATATTTCAATAATTATTTTTCCTTGCTACGTTTTTCTACACTACCCGACTATTAAATGGATATCTTTATTACCACTATGGAGAAATTTCTTTTGATAAATTGTTTCTGGGATTTCCTAACCATTACAGAAGTGGTGGTTTTGAAAGTTTTTCGGAGTCATAACAAAATTTTTCAAGATAACGCTTTGTTATTTCAAAATTATATGACTTATTTCGAACATGTGAAGAGTACGTGACGTTAGAATTTGGTAGTATTTTGCGACGTATATATATATTCATGAGCAATAGGCTATTCAAGCCTTCTTAAAAATGAAATAAATTTGAAGTCGAAGATCGGAAATTTTTCCAACGGGTTGTACGTTTGTTTTAATCGCTACTTGCTCACTGTATAAGAAAGTTATTATGTGCTAATGCTTTTTTATGTATGTGTTTTTGTGTTTTTTTTCTTATCAGTAGTTTTTATTGTGCTTCGACAATTATGTTTTCACATTTCATTTTTGATGTTGCAACAATTTAATTATCTTATCCATTTTATTTGATCAAAACCGCGTGTTGCCAATATATCGCAACGGATATACAAAAATATTCGATGTGCCATTACATAAACCTATTATATGAAATTGCATTAGATTTTGTAAAAACTAAGTACTTGGTGTGCATTTTTTTTTCACTCTTATATCATCTCGGTGAATTCATTTACAAAAAAAAAAAAAAGATAATACTGTACAAGAAATGTTATTCTTGTTTAAATAAAACTTTAGCATTGATTTAAATTAAGGTGCGATATATACCGTAATTTCCAGCTTTCGCTAATAATTTTATTTTAATAATAATCAAAAATTTTTGATTGAATGTAAATAAAATTGGGAAAAAATTGCAAAGTCATTATTATTAATTGTAATTGTATAAATTTTTAAAGCTTAGTTTTGCATTTTTCATCACAGTATCGCATTTTGTATATCCGATTTTATATGTCTAAGCTTATTTTCATTAGCAGTGTATAGTTATAAGTTTATGTACAATCGTTTTTTTCTTTTGCTTTATGCAGTGCTAAATGATTCAGTCTTTTCATCAGAAATGAAATCTAATCATATAACTACCAATTTCGATTTTTTTTTAATTTCTGTAAATAGAAATTGTAAATAAAACTGTATGGTTTAATACAATATTTGTTGCATCTTTCATTTTGATAGTCCATTTCAGCTCAATCATTTTCCTTTTTTGTTTTGAAAATTTTTCGTTTTTTTAGTAGTTATAATAGTCATGAATTATTCCTCAGAAAAGGATCGTCCCATGGTGTTTTTTCACTAATTTATCTAATATTTCAAACAAGTGGGATAATTTAATTTTTCTGTGCTATCAGTTATCATAGACAATTCATATTTACTCTGCAAAACAAACACGATAACTTAATTGCAAATTATATTGTAGGAAATATAAGTCAGCCTTATTGTGAGCCCTTAAGATATTCCTTTTAAAATACAGCTTCCACATTTTAAATATTTTTTTTTGCCTGGAAAAGGGTTGTTTTGGTATCTTTTCACAATTTTTTTTAGGATTTCAAAGAATCACTAAGTAATTTGAATCTAAAATTGTTGTGTTGAATAGGCGAAGGTTTTTCTTCGAGGTGAATTTGCTTTTAGTCCATAAAAATGTTAGATAAGTATTTCTTATTAAATTTGCATGAAAGTTTTTTCATAAGTTTTGCAATGACTTTATAAAGGGATATTGTTAACTTATCTGTCTCGTGTGATTTATAGCTTAAGAATATTCTAAAAAATTAATGAAAAGATGCCAATATTTTTTATTTGTTAACAATATTAGGATTTTTATTTTTTTTTTTACCTCCCATATTTGCATATGTGGTATTCAAGTTGTTAATTACAAGTGTAGTCTGTCTTTGTTATGTTTTTCTTTAGGAAGAAAAAAAAAGTTAAAACAAATGGAAGAGGAAATTTTGAGAATGCAACGAACATTTCCAAAGAAAACAGTAATCAATAATAATTCGAAACCAAAAAATGGAAGAAAAAGAAGCGGTTATCAGAAAAACTATGTTCAGTCCATCTTCAATGGGAGTGATAACAACAATTGCAATAACGATGAAATTGAAGTGAAATTAAAAGGACGGCCTAAGTAATTATTGGAATTATTTATTGATTGGATGGCTTATTTTTTAATAAATTAGATAATTTATAACAGAATGAAACTGATAAAATAGCACTTATGCACTTAAAAAATAGCACTTAAATAACACTTAAACAACTGTATATTTACAGTTTACAAATTATACGAGTGAAATTGATGCAATTTAAGTTTGATCTTTTTTTTTTATCCTTTTAATCTTTTTTGAGCAAATTCAAATTTGCTGTGACATATTTGAACTTTACTAAATCTATCGTGTGAGATGTTACAAAAAACAATATAATCATAAATTTACTAAGATAACATTGGATACTTAATTTAGGTTAACAGCAATCAATTGTAAAGTTTACTTTAAAAAAATTTGCAAAGCTTAATTTATCAGTTAGGCTCTTAAACAATCAGTGATGAACTGAAGGTAATTTTTTTTTCAACTAATCTTTTTTCCTGTTTTTTAACAAAATTTTTTTTAACAAATTAAGGTTTTGGACTTAATTATAAAAAACACTACGAGTGATTTCTTCAGTACATTTAAGATAAAATTTTATCACATACTGTTACTTGGCCGTGATCGAATGATATTTCCTGAGCATAGGTTTCATTCGAGATGCACTTTTTCTTCTTTTTTTATTATTTTTTTTTTTTAAATTTCAAACCTACCCAATAATTTAACTCTGTGTTCTGATTGAGAAAATCAAAGTAAAATAATTATAATTCATTAAACTTCCATGGTATTTTCTAAGCCATTTTATATTAGTTATAGAAGAAACTCATTTTAATTATAATGTTATATGCTAAATTATGCAGGAATAAGAAGACAAAAAAAGGGAAAAAGCAGGCAATTCCTATCGAGAAAAATGCAGCAAAACAGTCCGAGGATTCATTACTTGTTGGGAAATGTGACTTTACTTACGCTTCGGCAAAAAATAATGAAGCTATTACGTGTATTTCTGACGATGATCAGTAAGCCTCATTTCAAGGATAATTAGTCGCATCTTAAGTGGAAATTAAATGTTCTCATTTTAGAGACAACGAATAATGTTAATTTGAAGCAGGTTTCAGAGTTATCGTTAGCTTCTATTCTAGAACTGGAATTGATAAAATAAGTAATTAAACGATTATATGTGGTAAATCAATTACAAAATCGTAGTTTATGTTATGTTACATCATACATTGAATCTTGAAGTACTTCATTTGAAATGTTATTGGTGAATTCTCGAAGTGAAACGTTTTTATGCAAACTTCACTAGATGGATGGAAGATGCACGATATTTTCCAGAAAACCTCGTTACACCACACCATGGGAATATCAATATCATCTTGAAATTAGTCTTGAAAATGTAAATCTTGCTATTTAGAACTATCGATAGAAGGGAATTTTTCGGAGGAAATCGTTCATATGGTCGAAAAAAATGGCTATCAAGCATATCCGATGAGGAAAAGAGCAACAATCCCAGTAATGTTCGAAGATCTGTAATGAAGACGAAAGATGACAAATTCGCTTTCGCAAAGTTGGTCATATCTTCGTGTTGTAATCGTTCAGTGATACAATCTAATTCAGAATATTAAATGATGAAAACAATTTTCATCAACGATTACAAAAACATTAAATGTTTAAAAAAAAAACATTAAATGATGAAAAAAACAATGATGAAAAAAAAAAAAACATTCAGTGTAACTGAATTAAACAAGTTTTCTTTACATGTTTCACAGAGATTTGATCCTATTTGCTGTAATTAAAATTAAATTTTTCCTGAAGTACTGTGTCAGAATTTTTTCAATGATATTGTGCACGTGAGTATAGAGATGAATTGGAGAAATTCGGATGACATCGTAATTTCAGTCTGTAATAAAGTAGTGGGAGAATGGATTCATTATTTTTAATCTGAGCATGAAAGAAATTTGATGGATGATATTATCAAGAAAAGAAAGTCCCATTAGAACATTAGACGCAATTGTTCCGTAGATTTTATACAAATATTTATTTTCTAGTGCGTTCTATTTTTCAGTATCACAGCACAAAATTCTGACAAGCATTGTTTAGACGAGAAAAAAGTGGAACCTAGAGTATCCAGGAAGTCTTCTCACAGAGTAATGACTTCTCCAATTCAGGAGAATGATGATGCAAATTTAGAGAGTACAGGATTTCGCAAAGGTATTTATTCTTTTAAGAAGGTTTCCAAATTGTATATGTGTAGTTATTTTTATAATCATAAAATTATTTTGTTACCTGAATTTCGAGATTATTTTATTACTTAAATGTTCAACATTGTCAACTTTTCGTATTTCTGAAAATGCTAAACTAATAATATGTTTTTCACATTTCAGAAATAGCAAAGATTCCATTAGGCAAAGCAAAACAGCTGCAGGAACGATTAGGAACGAAGTTGTTTGACAAGGCATTCTTCGTTGAAAATTCATCATCTAATTCTAACAGGAAATCATCTCAAAGGACTTTTGTGGTTATTTATTTTAAATTTTCTTAAAAACCTCTTGATTGATTTGCAAAATAGTTCTCATTGAGAATATGTCTCCATCATAGCAGAATATAATTTTCTGTAGGATATGATGATCAGAACCGGTTACAGATAGATCAAATGTGTAACTCTCTTTTAACCTCGAAGTAACTTGATAATTCTATCATGTCCATGAAGATGTCTTGAATAATAATTTTTTTCCTGATCATTTTATTTTTGTTCATTTATAGTCATTTCATTTGTAGCGTGAAAATCCAAAAAGACCACGTGAAGTGTCATCAAAAATACCGGTATCTAAATTCAGGAACGCGTTCGAGAATGAAAAATTGAAACGACCCGTGTAAGTGACATCCAATTCTGTATCTGCCTAAAATTTTTTTTTTTTTTTGATTTAATAAATTTGTTGCATATTTTCTCTTTCTTCAAATATTAAGCGATTATATTTGAATTAAGTACATCAAAATTCGCGATCATTGGTATCAACTATTTTTTTGATGAAAACGTTGCACTGTTAAGATTCATTTTGGATTTTATTACGGTGCTGCTAAAAAAAAGAATACATGGAAAGTGTTCATTTTGGTTTCAGATGGTTTGAAATTCAACGTTCAGGTTACATTAATTCAAAGTTGTTATTTTGTTCATAATTTTGTTTTAGATTTGATCCTCGATTCGATGACAGATGTGGAGAGTTTAATAATTATATATACCAGAATAATTATAGTTTTCTAAATGAAATACGTCAGCGAGAGAAAAAGGTATTCCTTTACATGTTATTTTAATGTATGAAACAATTATTTCTGTTCATTTGTTGTTATAAAATAACTTATAGTTCATTTTAGTTTTGCATTAATAGTAGAAGTTTGCTTTTTTGGTATTTTAGTTAAATATCCAGGTATTTTAGGTTCAAGTATATATCTTTGAACTTTTATCTAATGTTAGATTTTTTTAGATATTGATAAGAGAACTGAAAAATGCGACAGAAGAAGGAGCTGTTAACAGAACCCGATTAAAAGAAGCACTCAGGAAAATGAAAAATCAGGAAAAGTAATTTTACACAAATTTATTTCAGAAATTTTGGCGATCTTATAAACTGAGTTTTTTACCAACAATGTTGATCAGCTGATCAACATTGTTGGTAAAAAAAACGAATTCGTAGTAGGAATTATTACAATTTCAATTTTTCATCCGAATTTCAATTACCACTAATAATTTTAATCTGTGAGAAATGAATTAAAATTTTATATATTGATGAATATTTGTTGTTATTAACTGATTATTATTTCTGTTGCAGAACACAAGCAGATGTTAACCGTCGTAAAGAAGTAATCCGTGAAATACGTCATGAGAACAATGAGCGCATGCGTCAAGGCTTATCACCGATCTTTAAGACAAGAGGTTTGTACATCAAACAAAACTTTCCAATGATAAACGTCTCTCGATTCACTCGATTCACATGCCCCTTTGAGGATATATCTATTCTTTATTTATGATAAAAACGTTGGCTTCTTAAATTTTGTAATCAGCCGATTTAACCATTTTGCTTTCTTTGCATTTTTTTGAGAAATTTTTGTGATTTAGACAATTACTTTTTGTTTTGAAGTTAATTTTAAAAAAGAAAAGATATTTGCCAACAAATGCATTTGATCTAATATTTATTTTGATATTTGAAGCACAAATTCGGGAACTCATATGGCGTAAAAAGTATGATGAACTGAAAGGAGGAAAAAGATTGGAAAAATATCTTCGTCGCAAAACCAAAAAACAGGATAAACGATATGGTATCAATAAATCAGTGAACCATGAAAATGAAAATGAAGTAGCAACATACTGTGATGATTGAATAGCGCTGCCGTTTTTTTTCACAACTTCCGGTTTTTTCAGTCTTGTTTTTAATGAGAATTGTTTGGAATAAAATGCAGGTTTCTTTTTTTTAGTGCAGGTTTCTTTCTTCTTTTCTTTCCCATTTTTCAGTTGTCGTTCCCAGTTCGATCACTATGTATAGTAAATTTTGATAAGCGCATTCTATATTTTGACAATTTGAAACTTTCTTAATACTTTGTTCTATTTTAGGTATTTCAAAGTATATTTACTACATGTACCATTTGTTGATAAAATCATGAAATCAAGTGTTTAAATTCTTTTATAGGTTGAGCATCAGTAATTTGATAACATTTTCCATTCCTGGTTAAGTTTTTTGCTTCTTAGCTGATTTATTCCATTTACCTTTGAATAAGTTGCTTTTTAGTAAATTTGTATAAAATTCTTACATGGATTTGTTTAAAATTGCAAAAATTTCTAAAAATTCGCCTATGAATCGTTAAGATATGCAATTAGAATTTTAAAAAAGTATATTAAAGTATATTCAAAAAGAATATGCGATCTGAAAGGGATGCTATTAAAAACAAGAATTTTCTAAAAGGCTTTTCTTCGCACGTTAATATCCTTTTTTCCTCTCATGCCGCCTTTCGAAGATCGAAATTGGAACTTTGAAGTGAAAAGATTTGCGAGCTTCATTTTTTTATTGGACTGAAAAATTTTCCCTTTTTTAATTTTATGAATTTTTTTTGCAGCTTCATCATTTGAATGCTTGGCTAAAAGTTGAGAAATTTTGCAGAATTTTGTTGTGAATTTTATTCCAAGCACATTTTCTCAATATTCAACAAATAATTACAATAAATTTTTATTAGATATATCTTTTGTCATAATGGTGGTAATGGTACAAAACTTCTAATACAAATAACAATTGATTAATGATGGATAAATACTTTATGATAAGTAATATGGAGACACTTTTATAAATAATGCTCAAACAAAAAGAAGCAGAACTTTCATGATGATTTTTTAAGAAATTGAGTATTTTTTCTTGTTTAATTATAATAAGCGAATAAATGAAGTAGTAAGATTATTTAATAGCTCTGCAAAAGTAACAAACTTTACAAAATTCATCTAACTCTTTTTTTTTTAAATTTATCTCTTATTTTATTGCAAATAATTAAAATCATTTTCCATTTTTTTCCTTTTACCATACGATATGAATACTTCGATGTAAACGAGTAGTTATTTCAGTCATTGCATGAATAATTAATTGAACAAGACTTAAATTTGAATATTTTTTCTTTTCTTTTAATTATTTATATTATGTAATGGAACATAATTCTATTGCATACTGTAATTTAAGTGGCACCAAAAATCTACTCGGATTTACAAACCGTAAAGTATATTTTTCATTACGTTTACAAATAATTGAACCTTGTTCAGGTGTTCGTAAACTTGTAAGCGTTATTTTAGGCCATATTATTTGCTCATTATCCATTTCATTTTTCACTATCGAAAATTCAACATCAGTACTTGCTGTAAAATGCCATAATAGTATTTGTGAATCTCTTGTGCAAATTCTGAAAAAAATATAAAATATAAATACAGTGAACAATAAAAAAAAAAAGATTTTTCAGTGTTAAATTTTAAAAAAAAAAAAACAAAAGTTGGAAAAAATTTCCATTTAATTAAATTATTTCATTTTATACAAAACTTTTCATTCAACTATTGGCAAAAATTTACTCTTTTTTTCCCCTTCTTCTTTCAAATATAAACTTACTTTTTAACTTCAAATGTTTGCTTTCGTTTAATAATTTGTGAACATTTTGATGGAACATTTGGAAAACCATATTTTTGCCAAAGTAAATCACAATTGTAATAATGTTCGGGTTCGATTTTTATCGGTTTTTGACATACTAATTCTGGTTTTTCCGCATAACCACTATCATCATACCATTCTCCACCATATATTGCTGGTACTAACTGTATGAAAAAATGAAATTTTCAATTTGTAAAATTTAAATAAACCAAAAAAAAAAGGAAGTTGATTATTAATTCTTTAATATTATTTTTCCGGAGCAACATGTGTGAATGATGCTAAAATATAAGATAATTCGATTGGATTTTCAAATAATTCGATAAAATTATTTCAAATTATAATCTATAATATAATATTTTGAGTGACAAACATAATCTATATCGAAAATTTTGGATGAAAATAGATATTTAGTGTTTTTAGATGTTCTTCCGGAAGCTCATAGTTGTTTTTGGCATATTGTAATTGTATTCATCGTAACGTTAACTTAAATTAATAGTTATAAATCAAGTTAAATTAATTACATCAAATTAAATTAAATTAAGAGAAGTTTTTTAAGTGATTATAAATTAAGGTGCAAATTTTATGTCAGTTATTAGATTTTGATAATTTTTGAAACAAATCCCAGCCAATCTAAGTTGCACATGCAATTTTCGTGTAAAATTTAATTTTCTCATCAATTGAATAATTCGATAATTCCTAATTTGTTAGTTCCAAACTTAATCCATTGATGAGAAAAATTTGTTTTATATCATGAAATTTTGTAATTTTATTTCTAATATATTTTACGAATTCAAATATGAAATAGCTTACATAAGGATTTAAATGTTTAATTAAATCAGTTGGCTGATGAAGAAATTCAAGTCGTGATTGCGTTGTTTTATCCAACAAAAGTTTGACAATTTGTCCCATTATGCTCAATAATGCTGGCGAATTTACAAGAAATAACTTCGCTTGCTGCAACCAATAATTGCCTTGTATTTATTTTAAATTTGAATTCGAATTTAATTTTTTTTACCAACATATAGAAGTAAGCAATCGAGTAATTTATATTAGATAAACATTGTCTATATTTGAATTAAAAAACTAGAAACAAACAAATTTTCAATTGGAAAATAGGATTCTTATTTTTATTCTTTCTAGAAAGAATTGAATTAAATTAAATGATCAAATACAATTCAATTTTGTTATTGAATTTTTTCAAATATTGTTCTCAATAATAGTAGATGATATTCCGAAGTTTCTTACTGTTTCAATGAAGTAATCGGCCCATATTTTCACAATCAATCGCACAAATCTCGCGGAGACACTTAGCGGATTCAATAAAGCCGTCGCATTTATCTCCGAGAGGTCAAGAATGCTAACAATAGCTGCCGGCTTACCCGTTGTTTTTTCTGCTTCCAATTGAGCTCGAGTAAATGCTTCTTGCATTATAAAATAGGAGTGAAGAACATAACTGAATGGTACCACTTTAGTTATCTGGAATTTTTATAAATGGTATTTCAAAAATTTGAATGATATAAATTTAAAAAATGCAAGTACTGCTAACTCAAAAATAGAAATGATGAGACGAAATTAATTTTAAAAATTCGTAAATGATGGTAATTTAAAAATAAAAATGATAGCAAATTAAAAATGGAAATTATGACAGCTTGAATACAGTAATGCTAACAACTGAAAAACTGAAACACGAAAAATGGGAATAATGCTTTTTAAGAAATGGAAATGATGCGAAGTCAAAAAAATGAAAATAATACAAACCTCATCGATATCATTTGTAACCATTCGTTGAAAGAACACACATACATTATTCAACTTTCGATATAATGCTATTTTTGAAATACAGAAACGCTAAAATTAATCAAAAATGAATTTATGAGCAAATGAAAATTTATAAAGATATGTTAAAAAGTAGAAAAAAGGAAAAGTATGAAAAGAGAACGAATGATAAAAATAAATAAAAGAAAAAGTGAATATATGTATATGATTTCATTTTTTTTCAAATAGCAAAATTAGAATAAAAGTGAAAAGGATGATTTAAAATTTTGAAAGAAATTAAGAAAAATTCAAATTTTATTTAAATATAAAAAAACGACAAATTAAAATGATGTATTTGTCACAATCTTATTTTAATCATAAATTTTATTAAAAAAAGAATAAAAATTTTTTTTCTCAAAATAATCGAGTACTTCAAATGTTTTTTTGGAAAATTCTAATTTTGTTTGTAGCAAATGTGTTTCGATACGATCATATGCAAGTATTCGTCGGTGATCAAATAAATCTTTCATATTTCGTTTGATACAATCCAAATCACCATTATAAGCGCGCCACCAACGTGCCAAATAAAATGTTGTATTAAATGAATCCGGAATATCTTTAACTATTTCCCTATAAATGATACGTATATACTGTATTTTACTTTACCGTCTACGACAATATTTACCGTGTACGTGGAAAAGATCCACATAAAAATTGCAGTATTCTAAACAACTAAACTAAGATTTCTTCTTTTTCATATTCATTCTATACCTGAAGAAATATTTAATTGTTATTACGTTTTGTGATATTTATCATATATCTGAAGAAATATCAACGATAATAGCTGCACGTACACATGATACTGTGCACATAACATATTTGTCATATTCACAACGAAAAATTAAATTCACTAATAATTTATCTATCGTTTCTTATCCCTTTCAAACTTCTTTGTTGTAAACAACAATTTCAAAATAAAATATATTAATCAATAATATAAGCGAATAGATAATGAATTAAAAAAAGAATGCAGCAATCTGATTTTACTGAAAAATATGCTTGTATAAATCAAAATATACAAGTGATATGTTAATGATAATTAGCAGGAAATTTTTTGAACAATATATTTTAATTGAAATATTTAGAAATTTTTCAAAATTGCTAACCGAATTTTTTCAGCGCCAATTATTTCATCTTCCGTTATTGGTAGTGGTGTAAAATATGTCGGTGATTTCATGTTATTCACAGTTTTTTCTAAGCGCAATTGACGTGCAATATTCGTTGACGATACTTCTATAAAAAGAAAAATTTCAGTGTTATATAATTCAGATCAATAAGTATACGCTAATTTTCACAAATTAAAAAAATTCATTGTCGTATTTCTTTTTGATATCTTCTCCTTAAATGTCTACTTCTTCGAGTTAGTCAATCTTATTTGTTACTGCCACTTTTTTCACTGCCAATTCATGTGATATCATTATTTCATTAAAAGTTTTTCAAAAAGCGAGAAAAAAAACTATTTTTCCGTAGCATTTTGCTGCAAGCGATATGTCGCATTTTCTTATGAGACTATCAGAAATAATAATTTATCAGAGTTACTATGCCCAGGCTGAAAAAGGAGGCATCAGTTATACACATCGGTAAGA
>UPTC01001370.1:0-16802 GCA_900537255.1 Acanthocheilonema viteae
AATGAAGAAATACTCTTGATAAAAAAGTTATCAAGTCAGGGAAAAGCATACATTAATTTGAAAGGATATGTCAAATCATCAGTGCAACTCAAATCAAACAAATAACCGGTTTCGATAGGGTTGAAATTGTTAAACTTATCCAAAGGACTGATATTTTCACATAAGTAAACAATGTTTTGTCATTTCATAAAAAAAGAATTGTGATTCACATGAACATTAACGAAAGGACAATTTATTTGATCTTTCGAAAAGCATAAACATTTTGAAACAGCAAATGGAGTGGAAATCCAGTATGAGATATCAACTTCAGCTTTTACATCAGTCGCTTTTGTCTGAATTATATGCCATTTCAGTCTAATTTCTAATTACATTTTAATGAATTTACCACTAGGTATCATATTGAATAATGTGCCGTTTGAATTAAACTTGTTGACTGCTAACAAAATTCGCTGATCTCTGATTAACTCACCCCACAGATAAGTGATAGCACATTTGGGACATTGCCCTTGAATCGGAAACAATAAAATTCTGTATTCATTATCAGCGTTCAAAGCGTGTTTCGCCAAACATCGCATGTGGAAATGAGACTTGCATATTTCACTAGCGCTACAACGAAGCAATTCAGAGATCTAAAAAAATTCTTTTTGAAGATTTCGAGTAATTTCTAGTATATCAATTTGGAGCTTGAACGGAATAAGAAATTATACTCGAAAATGTGATAGGCAATTATCATAAAATATCCACTTTCATTTGACAACTCACCGAATTTATTGGCTTTAAGCACAGCGAACAACTTCCAATGACATCATATTCCTCTTGCAACTGAGGTATTAATGACGATATTTTTGTCACAGAGCCATATTGCACAGCGACATGAGAAGGAAGTGGAATATCTAGTGGGAACGGAATTTCTAGTTCCTAAATAAAATGTATGAATGGCAATGAACATTTTTCAAAATACATTTCTAGTTTTCTTTTTTTAAATTTCTAAACCTACAGGTAATAACCATCGGAATGTAAGCGAGAGACGTCGCCACGGATCGCTATTTAACATATGACAAGCAATACGCAAACGAAATCCAAAAGCTGTTTCATTCGTTTTTTTCTTTAAATTCAAAGATCGCAGTCTCCGTGACTTTTCTGGATTTTGCCAAGCCCATTCGAATCGCAGTGCAGACACACTGTTTGGAAAACCATGTATGATGCAAACCATATCCCTAAAATCGCATCCAAAAATTCCTAATTCATTCCTATATTTTAAATCGCAGACCACAATGATGAACTAGCTTTCAGAAAGATACCTTCAGTGAGAAATAATTTTCATTCCAATACCAGACATTAACCCTCCTTGTTTTATTTAATAGAGCACAAGAACATACCACGGTCCTCTGTGATCTGTTTTTTTGGCTCCTCCAAATTCTTTCCCAGCATTATGCTGTCGTATACGTCGATTAGGGTCAACAGTATAACCAATGTAACAACGATTCTGAAATTATAAACAGACACATGATGTATATATAACAACTCAATGGAAACTTCCTTAAAACTTGAAACTGTAAAGCCTGCTTGCGACTTCAGGTCATGATAAGATCACAACAGCTATGAAACATTTCAAATACCTTGAAATATTTGTTCGAACTTCGACTCAACAAACAATACACACCAAAAAACTCGTCTAAAATAGAAGGTACTGCGTGAGTTTTTCCATATTTTCTCCGCTCCTTTCCTTGGACCACCTGAGAAATATACCCCAATTAAAATTTTAGTAAAACTGATTATTCAGTATCTCGATGAGCTACTCGTAATCGAAAATCCCTTTCAGAGAAATGTTGTGTAGCTTGCTGCATCGCACTCGCCAGTTACTGTATGTTATCCATATAAACTACTCTTCTTGAATTAAGTGCTAAATTCATCATAGAAAGTTATATTTTCATAGCAACAAAAAATAAACGCATTATTTAATAGTATACTTAGTTGATTTTAAGATTTCTATAATAAAATAATCTAAACGAGTTAAAAAAATGTCAACGCACATTTAGCGACTTTCTTAAATTTAACCTAAATTTTTGCAAGCTACAAGACAGTAAATGAATCTGAATAATGCTACTCGTCGCATTTGAGGTAATTCATGGAAAAACAAATAAGATGATGACTCAAAAGAGGAAAATAAGAAAAACTACTCTAAAAATTACCTTGAATGGCAAAGGCGACTAAAAGTTTTAGGCTTTTTGAGACGAATTCTCAGAGAACGGCGAATATTAATGAAAACATGCTGATGCTACACCACCGTATTTTATATATCATCGATTAACATAATGTTTTTGAAAGAATTACACTACCTGGACTCAAAATAGGATTTCCCCTTTCTCAAAATAAAAGAGAATTACTATGAATATCTCATGCAAGATTTCCTACACGAAACTGTCCTCGTTTTAAAATCTCATAAAAAAGAATGTTTACCTCATCTGAGTTGGATGGCAACTGCAATCGTGATATATCAGACCGCACATGACTATTGCTATCAACACTACCTCTTTCTGAATCAGTTACTTCTTGTGAAAACGAACGGCATAAATTTTTGGAAGAACTTTGGCACGTGGGAAATCTGAAACAAAAATGAAGAAAATAGAGAGGACTATGAGTTTATTTTCTTTGAATGTGAGACTACTCTTAGCCAATAGTACTTGGAAAAATTTAGTTCCCGATGTCAAAGGAAATAATTGATTAAAAGAAGTAAAAAAAAATTTCCTTTTCTCAAGCGCTATGGAAAAAGAAAAAAATTACTTGTTAATGTATTTCACTTCACTTTCTTCTCTATCTTCTTCATTTTCAATGCAAATTACATTGGATTCATCAGCAGACATATGAATGCATCTACACCTCGCACTTAAAACTTGAAAAGTAAGCAAGGTATCCAAAATTCAACGTGAGGCGAGATCTGGAAGGAGCGGGAAGAATTACATCTAACTTTAGGACTCTAAGCCTGTAGCTTTTGAATTCCGTGACCTAATCGTTAAATGAATATTTTAAAAATTGTAGAATGGTTTAAAAGAACTTGTATTTGACATCTTTTCTTTCTATGGAAAGAAAGTGGAGAGAAGAAAAGTTTGATTTTAAATCAATCTTCTGCCACAAAATTCGCGGAAACTAAATTTGCCTTTATTACTTATTGCATATTTTTATCAGCACAAAGTTTGGCAAATTTGAACTAAATTAAAAAGTGTCAACACTGTTAGGAAGCAATGTGATTGGGTCTCCATACCACCTTGGAAAGGAACACAAAATGTCGAGAAACAAAAAGCTTTCAGCGAATTAATGGAACAAAAAAGAAAGAAACAGTGAGGAACTGTAGGAATCATCCAACAAAACGGACCTTTACCAACACATTCCTTCCCTCACCATTTCACTTCCCATGGCAACTATTCGGCGGTTTTTTGGATAAATCTTTAAAAAGAAATGTCATTACTGTTGTAAGAGCATAGGTTTTGCTGGAAACAATGTAAATAGATAAAGTAATAAAAAGCTGGTCCGGAATATACTTAGACTGTCAATGATGGTTCAGGAATACAAGCACAGTATCATGAAGCCTTCACACACTCTTCAAAAATGCACTATACCGCTTCAGGAGAGGAGGTGCACCTTTAGCAGCGACATATACATCGATATCTTGTGTTGTGCATTTTGTCTGTCAGTGCGGTGGTTCTGTGGTGTGTCAGATTTAGCAACCGTTGTTCTTTAACAGTGTTATCAATCCGGATTGTTGTATTAAGGGATTAAAGCAGGTACTTTCTTATCTTAAGATATTTGCGAACATTATCAGTACTGCTGTTAAGGAATGGTTTCTTTAGCGGCAGTGTTGATAACGTGGTTTTGGAAACTGTTTCTTTTTGTTTTCACCTCCTCTTTACAGTTTTATTTGGTGTTACAAAATCATCATCAATTGTTGGGAGAGAAATATCCAGTTTTACGATTCCCTTACCATTATCTAATGTAATCTGTCTCCTATTTTGCTGAATTGAATGTGGATCAAAACTCCGGACAGTTAGATCCCATTGCTCTCTTTCTTGCTTTCCGGTTTGATTATTGTTTAATTCCACTTTTAGAAGTGAAAAATATCGTGTGAAAATGGCATATAAGGTGGATGTGACGCAGATGAAAATAGCGGAAAAGTTAATAATATTGAATGATCGGGCAGTGGGTATGCTTACAAGGCTGTATAATATCAAAAAAGCTTGCAGTGACCCAAAATCACGACCGCAGTTTTTAAGCGAGAAATCATTGGAAAGCTGCATTAAACATATAGTGCGCAAATTTCCCATTGTTGATGCCAGGTCAAGCAGTGTAAGCTCCATTCATCTTTTTGTGTTGACTTTGTCATCGTTTTCGATCAAGTAGAGAAAGAGCTTTTGTGTAAATTTTGAAAAATTATTTCTGTTCCACGTTCAGAAGTAACTACAGTTCAAGTGTCTGTCATGTAATGTAACAATCACTTATTTAACATAAATAGATGACGTGCGGGAAGTTTCGTCTCCAATACTTTAATTTCACGCAACATGCCATTCAACATTCATGTAAACTCTGGTTTTGAATAGTTTAAGATACAAGATAATTATTCTTTTCAACAAAATATACGCACAACACAATCAAAGAACAATAAAACATCGGCGAATATTGTTTAACGATTGTCCAAAAAGAGTGTCTGAAGCATTTACGAAATCAGTTTTGTCAATTAAAATTATTCCAGACGTTGTTTCACCAAGTATCTTTCATAAAGCAGGAAATATTGAAATCTCTCTCGCTATATTACTGCACATTTGCTGATTTGCTGGATTTGAAAGATCACATTCTACAATTACTGACAACAATGGACGCTGCACAGTTCAAGCTAGATATAGTAATTTCTTTGTTTATTAAAAAAACAGTGCTCTTAAACTTTCTATTGAGTTTCCTGTAAATCATACTTAACAACAAGCAGTTGAGCGATGGGAGCGACATTAAACGAAAAAACGTTATTGCAGACAACAAGTTACGATTTAACAGCAGGTTACATGAATTTGGTGATTAATTTGGTATGCTTGATGGTGCTTTTATGTCGCGTGGATGATAGGAAGGCCGTTCTTGGATTATTTAATGCTGCTTATGAACTGAGTAATGGACAGAGTGAACCCACTTTTCCAAGATTAGGACAAATGATTATTGAATATGATAATCCATGGAAGAAATTGGCCGAAGATTTAGGACCTTTAAATAGGGTGCTTCTTGTTTTTCTTTTCCTATTTGAAAGATTTTTTTTAAAAAAGATTGCTTCACTGTATTTGATGGATCCAAACAATTATCTTAAATATTGTTGCACGGCATTATGTCTTTTATATTACTTCTAGTTCAAGAGGCAAAAAAGTAAAGTAATAAGTAAGTCTTCCATTAGCTAGTCCAGTCGGTAATTCGTTTTCTGTAGAGTAAACGAAAATTCTTAATGAAAAAAATTTTGTGGATATTGCAGTTAATTCACAGTTCTCTAACCTCGTTAGGAACAGTTTACGTGCGTAGAAATATAACTGCAAATGCATGGCGTAACGCGCAAATGTTATCACTTGTTGCTTCTCCGCAACAAATCCTATACGCTGCTCAAACTGATACGGTATGCTTTATAGAATAAACAAAATTATTTACAGTTGAGAGAACTTTTCATTTCATATTTCATAAATGAAGAAAGAAACTGAAGAAATACTGCAATTGGGACCTTGCGTTTTGCTAATTAGCACAGATTTACACTTTTTGGACTAAAATATTCAGTGGTTTAGTTCTGACTTGCAACGATAAAAGTAGGATGTATTATATCAATTTGTTATTTTCACTCTGTCTTTTATCACTTTAAGTCATTGTTTTCCTGAGCGTAAATCCAGCTAAAGTGTTAAGACTTATTTTCAAGTGTTAAACGCTTTAATATTCAAGGAAGGGAGATCTTTTCCTATAAGAATGCAATAGGGAAGATAACTTAGAAGGAAACCGAACTTTTCATTGTAGCTTGATAACTTTACATATATGATTCAGGCTGAGTAAAAATTTTGTAGATAGCTTGCGAATATTTGTCATTGGATGTTATGGACAGATGGATAATATGTAAGTGCTGTGTTGTAACTTTGCATTTTATTTGAAGCAATTACCATCTGTATCGATTATCGTTGACTGAAAATAATAAGGTTTGAGGTACCAGGCCTCATCTCGTATTTTAATGCCTAATGGTATACAGTCCCATTTTTTTATTCGATTATCCATCACGACGAATCGAACATATTATACCAGAACCGCCACTACTGAAAAAGAGGGAGGTGAAGTTAAAGCATTAATGCAACAGGTTTCTGTTGGTTCCATCATCTCTTCATTTACGCTGTATGTTTCTTTTCACCATTAAGCAGAAGAGGTGAATGATAATTCAGTGAAGCGTATCGCCTAATGGTGTGAGGCGTCCTCTGCACTGTGATGTATTAAAAAAGACTGGTGTTGGACGTTAGTCAGATTGTCCATCTTCGATCTGCCATGGTTTTCACTGAGTTAAATTTATGATCCAGATTCCATCATACTTCAGTTTTGTCTTATTGATCTACCTTACTACGACGAGATATCTAAATTACTAAAATGTTGAGTTTACTCAAACTAATAGCACTATTATTTTTAATGAACTTTTAGTTTGCAGACATTTAATTTGCAGTGGGTGTACTTGTTTGTCATAACACACTTTTAAACGATTCCATAATTGCTAATTTGTGGCAACGCGCTTTACAAACGGGTCTTGCTATACGCCTTTTTAGGTTTGTTTTTTATTTATTGTCTTCCATTTGCACGAAGCATGTTTATAGATAGAGAGTTTATTTAAAGAAGGAAGTACGCTCTATGAAACAAAACTTTTTGTTGTATAGCACATATCCTGAAACTATTAGAAAAAATTGCGAGGTGAGGTTTTCATTAGTTTCTCATTACTAAATGTGATGTTTGATATGGTCATTCAGGGATGAAATTCTTATTGTTCATCAAACAATTCAGAGTGTTTTTGAAAATGTGAAAAGTTACAGTAAAAAGCTACAGGAAGTGAAAGACCACTATTCAGTTGCATTACAAACAAGGTATCTGCTTTGTTAAAGTTTGTTTTTACTATATTTATACAAGAAATTCCGGTTCATATATTAAGGTAATGTGCTAGGCAAGTATAGTAAATACTTATGTTTATTCATTGCGTCAGTTTTTTCCAGCCTTACTGTTCATCGTGATCGGCGCCGTTTTCTTCGAGGTACTTTACGAGAACTTTGTTTGCTAATCAAAGATCAGGTTGGTCTTCTCGGACCAAAGATTTTGTTTGTTTGGATGGCCCTTTCCTTTTCAAGAGATGAAGTAGTATGGCTTCTGCGACACATTGATATTTGGCCAGTAAGTGGTAATAAGAAGACAAAACTTGCTGATGAAGTAGCAGACAAGTATGTCTTTTTTTAATTTAGCAAACCTACATGAAAATTGCTCAGTATGTGAGTTTTTCAGTTAAATTTTGTGACATTCATAGAAAATTTTTCATCAAATAAATTCGACGAGTTTATTATTTGGCATAACGAAATTATTTCATTCTTTTTTTAAGGCAGTTACCTGAACTGTTGTACTACATCTTGGAGTTGCGCTCTGTGGTACAACAGCATGATGGAGTCATTAAGCGATACTATTCGCAGTATGTGACTGGCTATGATGCACTTATTTTGGCTGATATTGTGCAGTCTGTTGAGGATTTGGGCGAAAAAGAAGCAGTGTTACTATCCGATTTTTGCGCTGATCTGACTCATATTAACCGTGAGTTATTTATAATTAATTTTTGTTCTTACCGGCAAACACTTTTCTTTCTTCCACACGTTATAATTAATTTTTGTTCTTACCGGCAAACAATTCCCTTTTGTTTTAATTCAACCAGTTCTTTTTTTTTGTTAAACTTTCCATATTATTAGTTGCAGTTTGACATAGTTTTAGAGGATAGTATCGACTTACGCTCCTTGCGTTTGGATTGGTTTCGTTTCCAAGCTTATGTCAGTATGAGTCGATCATCGTTTTCTTTAAATAATGATCGCCGTTTAGCAGTTACGATGAATACTACTGTCTTCCATTTGAAAATGATTGATCTTATAGATGAAATGCTCCGAGAAACTAGTGATTTATCGATTTATTGGTTGGTGTGATCTTCTTCAGAAATTCCATTATGTAACTTAAAATCAATAGTAAGCATTATATTTTAAATAAAAAATTACCAGATACTGAAAAATAAAAGAGCTTATTCAGGTACTAACATAACATATTGTTGCTAGTTGTCATGTGTAGTTCAGTTAGGAATGAATTTATCATAATACAGAAAAAATATATTTATATATTCTCTGTTTTCACAGCTTTTATACTCAACAGCTAGAAGCGCAGCTGCATCAGTGCCTTCAGTTGCCATCCCAATCAAGGTATGCTGTTGCTTTTGCGCATATATGCTCAAACTTTCGTTCTGCATTACACGATCTTTGTCCGGAAGAAAAAGCACATATTATCGATCGGGTTTGTTAAATCGGTTTTATTATTTTGAGTATACATATTTGTTTTCATATTACAGATTTTCTTTAATCAATCTTACTGAAATTTATTTCGAATAAATTTCTAATTTTCTTTTATAGAGCTTGAAATTATGTAATCTAGTTCTGGATGAACTGGCGAAGGAAACGGCTTCTGTGGCTGCTAGATTATGTGAATATGAGGTGCGACTCACTGAGCAGTTTTCACCAAACAACTGCGCAAGACTGATTGAAGAACACGATAAGCAGAAATGTAAGATACTATTATGTTTTTAGAATTTTCATAAGTTGATACACTAAGTGGTAAATGTTATAGTTCGGTAGAACATTTTGTCTTATCTCTAATAAGGAACTTATGATATTATTGTTATTCAAGATGTGAAATCAGTTGCAAGTTAACAACCACAATTACAACTCAGATATTCTGTGAAGTTTGTCTCTTTATTTCCGTCCGTAGCCAGGTGTTGTCAAACATCACTCTTCTTTCTTTTTTAATGTTCTTCTTTTAATGTTCTTGTTATCAGACGATCGGTCAAGTAAAAACCAAATCAAAAAATAAAGCTTTGTTAACGACTCGTGATCCTCAAGTTTGCGTGCAGTGTTTTTATTTATTTGTTTCATTTATTTATTCAAATTTGGCTCTTTTAATCGTTCCTTATTTCATCTGTGATATTTTGCATCATCGTTTTATAGCAAATAAAAATTCAAATACGGCGCGCTCATTAGTTATGCCAGGCGAAGAAAGTTTTCGGTGCAGTCGAGACACATTAACGTTGGCCGATAAGCTGCAAACGGCGCTTCATGAATTGTGCTCAGCAGTTACTTCATCAAAGTAATGATATATCCAGATCGTCAGATTTTTGGAAGTTTTATATATGATCTTAAAAGTTACCTAAATTCTTTTTATTTTGAGGCAGGTGGTTGTATCTGATCATATATTTGTCCCACGTGAGTATTTGACACAGCAGTTGGAATCACAACTTACGCAGTCCATCCATACGCTGATCTCATCATCTGAACATCCGATGAGACCTTGTCAACTTTTGGCTTCAATAAATGCTCACATGATTGTATTGCAAAATTTGGACACAATAGGTACTGCTTTGTCATTGCTTTGTCAAAATTATATATACAATTTTTTTGAGAATTTTAGGTTTGTCAAATACTCCTTAGTTTTTTCATAGAAAATCTCAATATTATTTGTTCTTCATGTTTCTTTATATTAGATAATATGGTTTTGGATGTATAAACAATAGTGAAGTTGAAATTAAACTGATCAATAATAATTATATGTATACACTTTTCCAGTAACACTGGATGTGACTCGTCTTTTCAACAACGTACTTTTACAACAAACACAGTACCAGGATTATCATGGCAATGATACGTTAACATCTATTTATACAAAGTGGTAAACGTTGGAAGCTTACGCTAAAAGTGGGACTGTTTCAGAAAGCAGAGAGATATTGTAGAATTGTGTTAGAAGGGAGAGAAAAATAATTCAATGAACTTATAATTTTTATAAAGAATATTTGAGTTTGCATAACTTATTTTAAAGTCATAACGCACAATTTAGGTATCTCGAAGTTGTTCTTCGTCGGATGAGTACTGGACAAATATTGTTTTCACCTCATTTTGCAGCTTTGATTGCAAACCCTGACTATCAACAAACGTTTAGCCCTGATCAGTACACTGACAGTCGTGGTAAAATGCTTGGACTTATAAGCCTTCTTATTATTTTATTCTTTTTGGTATAATCAGAGCATTTCTTTTCACTTTTAAACTGTTGCGAAATGTTTGCTAGTTTTATAGGAAAAAATCGGAAATCATCCACCAGTGATATAAAATGTTCCGTAGTCTTTTTTAATGATATCATCCACCAGTCTTTTTTAATGAAATCATCCACCAAAAATTCCGTCTTTTTAACGAGTGGTATTATAAAAGAGAAATTCCATAGTAATATGTTCAATATTATTAACTCATTTTAGAACTGAGAGCTTTATCTCTACTTCTGGGACCATATGGTGTGAAAACTATGAGTGAGAAATTGATATGGCATGTAGCAAGTCAAATCACTGAATTGAATAAAATTGTTAATGATCATCGAGATGCTTTGGTTTTGGCGCGTAGTTGTTTTGACAAGCCGGAGAAAATGCGCGAATTGTTATTGCAGTTGAGCGGAGATATAAAAGATAAAAAACAAGTACGAACTTTGAAATTTTTTGGTTTGTTTGCATATTGATTTCTACATCTCCTGCGGTGGTCATGCTTTATCAGAAGTACGAAGGAATCCAGAAAGCTTTATTATAATAATCGTCATATGCTGGTTAGCTTAAATATTAAGAACCCACACCAAATTGTTCATTGTGTCTTATTTATATGTTTGTTGTGTCTTACCTATTCTTTGCTATCTGTGGAGACAGATTTAAAATTTTTGATAGTATCACTGATTAAATATCATACACAGACCAATAATTGCATATACAATTACAGATTTTGGTAAATGGACCCATGGAGTCGGTACTACAACGTGTTACTATCATCGGTGAAATTCTATCATTTCGTTTACTTTTGCATGCCGCCTTGCATGATGTATTAAAACGTCGCTTACCATTCTTGTTGTCGATTGTGAATGATTTACATGATACTGCCAACGAACACAATCTATTGGTAATTTCATGTAATTTAAAAAAAAAATACAATTTTGGGTGCAATTAAGAGAAACATGGAAGTCAGAGCTTAAACGCCTACCTTTCGTAGTGTCAGAATGCTGGAAATTTCGCATATATGTATATCATAATATTGATGATATCAATGGGATTTGATTTTCTAAGTGCGCTGTGGACATCATAATATAAAGCTTTACGCATAGTTTATTTCCATCAGTGTTGTTCCATATTTTTTTAGCAATAAAAATGTTATTGGTAGACCAGAAGTAGTTAAAGAGTTTATTTAAATCTTTTGTATTTGAAATGGTTCAGGTGCTGTCAGAACTTTGCATGACTGTTGGCATCAATACGGACGTGGACGTTGCATTAGTCCATGCTATTCGAGCACAGACGAAGCAAACGGAACCCGATGAACATTACACTTTGTCTTGCCTCCTACTTGTTTTCATTGCGCTATCTTTACCGCGGCTTGCGCTGACACAAAATAGTCAGTACAGTGCCTCACTGCTAGGTATTTTCCATTTTTATCTTGAATTCGGAATTAAAAATTTTAAGTCAACAAAGCTTTCGACAGTGCTAACAATATGATGCGTGAATGACTTATTAGATTTGAAGCCATAACGATAGTGCATATTTTGTCTTGTTAAAATTTTCCTGACTTGGAAAAGGTTATTTTAAAAAGTACATGAGCTACATCATTTTCTTGTCTTAATTTAAATTACAGCTTCAAAAAACAACTTGCAATGTATAGCTTTGGCAGTGTCAACAATTGCAAATGCATTATTTTGTTTGCATGGACGTAATGATGTTGTTGAAAGAATGAAAGAATTTCTGGCAGTAATTTTTAATTTTGTTCGTTTGAAAATGTATCATTATTGAATCTTTTCCTGTTTTAGCGTACAATGACTTTATACCATTAACCGTTCCTTTTTTTCAGCTGGCATCGAATGGTCTTTTAAGAGCGTCAGAAGATAGCAGCGACGTCGACATATCGAAATCACGACAGTATGTTTATGTTGTGCTTGATCAGGTAAAATATTTTGTAAAAAAGCTCTCGCGACTTTATAGCACCCAGTTGGTGTTGTCATCTGTTCTCTTTAAAAGAATATATTCGTCCTGGGACATATACTTTTAGATTATTTCTCTCACTTGTATGTGGCTTTACTTTGTCTTAACCTACGCCATAATACATTAAAATATGAAAAAAGATGAGTACCCAAGCAGTATTTGAATTATTGTTATATTATTTTTCAGTAATGTTTGATACAATTAACAGTGAAAAAAAGCAAATCTTTTCGGGATCAAATAATTTCTTTACTCAAATAATTGTATACATTTTTAGTTAGTGAAACGTAGTCCATTTTTATCGTTTGATCTTTTGGAGTCTTGCTTCCCGTATAATCTTATTCGGTCCTCATATCAATACTGCTATCAACTGGAGGAACTGAAATGAAGCTTTTTCGATGCTATCTTTTAATAGAGATAATTTCTGCCTATTTTTCTCTTCACACATTAATCTTTACTTCATTTTTCTCATTTCGTGATTTATCCTTTATGTATTTAGCTAAGAAATAAGTTTTTTTCATTCTATTTTTTTTATTCTATTTCTTTTTGCTTAGTGTATCATCAAAAAGCCTTTAATTGTCAGTTATTGGATACTCGATTTAAAAAGAAACGTCAAAGCTTTTTTATGGTTCTTAAGTAGTGTATTTTACAATAATCTATTTTGTTTGGCTGTTGAAACATCAGCACTTTACCATTTCAACAGCCATACTTTGTCGGTATCCACTCACTACTTCTATCCTTGTATCATGACGTATATTTTGCAGGTTTTATATGACCACTTTTGGTAAGAGTTTATAGATTATTTAAACTCCTCTAATATATATATATATATATATATAATGGTTGAGTTAGTTTGTAACAAACTAAATTCGCTTCCAATTAGAAATGTAATATTTCATTCTCACAAATTCCCTCCTTTGATATATGTGGATATTGTGGATATTGTTTAGCGGCAGCATGGTGGTTGGTTTTCTTATTACTCATGTTTTACTTCGGGAGCGCATTTGATGTATGTGATGTAATTTTACTAGTTTGTTGTTGTGTAACAGTGTCGTTTTTTATATAATAAAGCGTTAATTGTTTTTAATGTAGTGCAATATGATACCATTTAAATACTCACTTTCTCTTATGTAATTTTTTAATTTGTGAAATAAATTAATCACGGACTTGTTGGTTTTGCACTTTAACAGCGGGTTTACATCGCACATTGTGTACAACATACAAATCAGTCTGACTGTCTTTTGAGGAGGGAGATGGATGGAGACAGGATTTCAAGCTTACAAATAATACAAAGTTGATTGTGAGTTAAAAAAATTCGTGTAGGATCCTCTTAGGAGTTTCATGTTAGTGAAATGTTGTATTTTGAGCACGAAGCTCTCTGTGTGCTGAATGATTCGAATAGGTAAGTGGCTTAGGGATATTGACTTTATTCATCTAGCTTTCGAAGAATGAATATACATGTTCCATGCTAGAATGCAACAACACAATGATTGCGCTCGACAGTTGTACTACCTCGGTATTTTGGATAGGATGGGTGCTGATTTTGGTTGCTCTGGGAGAAGTTCCGCTGAGCAGCGTTCTAGTGAAGAACGGTTAATCGATGGCATCGAAAGTGCTCAACAGTGGGGTAAATTACCGAGTGATTGGTCGAGATGTAGACTTGTTTCTGTTGATGTTACAAAACATGGTCTCAAGGTATTCAGAATTTGATTTTACACCTTCTTACATCCATTATTTAAAATGTAAAGCACAAATCAGATGACGTGATGGGAATTCTCGGATGTGATAGCTTCTCTGTATATGATTCCTGTACCTTACCAAGATTCGGTACATTAAATGCTGACATTTACGACTGAATTTCAAACGTAATGCTTTTTTAATCCTCTTTCCAATCGCTAGAACTAAATTTGACCTTTTTCAGCTATTGAATTCGTGACTTCCACTTTTTCAGTTAACAGATGCATCGGACGGGATGGTTTTGGATCGAATAGCATTGTTCCACATTGTGCAGTGTGTTTCATATGAAAATGGTTTTGGTCACTTTTGCGTGGTTTTTTTGGTGCAAAAGCCACTAAATAAGAGTATGCAATGTTACGTGTTTCAAACGAGCGCTGTCGCGGATGCCGATGATGTTTGCAAGCAGGTGGGAGAGGTATTTAATGTTGCCATCAAGTGATGAAGTGATAAATGTGTTAATGTGATATGTAAGAATAAGTGATTATATTATCAGATTAGCTTTGTGAACTCCTTTTCATGAGTAATATGTCATCATTACAGTATGTAAACTCGTACTTCTTTTTTTGCGATCTGATGTATGTAGTTTTTTCTCAAAATATATCCAGTTTATTGGGATCTGCTATCACAATCACAACCGTTGTTGACAAGGGTGAGTGGGCAGCATTACAATCCAAGCCCAAATAACAGAGGTGAGTAGGAGGAGGAGACTATGAAATACCATTATTAAGGCTGTGGATTTATTAGCGTCAGTGGCGATGCACTCAGATCACACTGCAGCATCGCAGTTCTCTCTTTACCTTTGCTTCATTCTTTACTGCCACATATGCTGCAATACCAGTTGATCACCACTCACTATCTTGCATTCATGCATATAAAAATTGACCAGTATTGATAGTGATATATATAAAACCATGAAGGAGAGAAAGTTTAAATTTTAAATTTCTCACTGCAAATATGGCCACCGAGACATGAACAGTTTATTTTCTAAGAAAGCGTCATTATTCTTCGGTCAGGATGTTATTGATCTACGGGAGAAATTTCTAGGTGGGTGACACAGCTGACTTTTGTAATCTCGTAATGAATCGGCAGAAGCCGAAGCTTAGAAGTGGGTTAGTGATTTATCATGACTCGGTTACCGACTT
This sequence comes from Acanthocheilonema viteae, assembly GCA_900537255.1. Taxonomy (NCBI): domain Eukaryota; kingdom Metazoa; phylum Nematoda; class Chromadorea; order Rhabditida; family Onchocercidae; genus Acanthocheilonema; species Acanthocheilonema viteae. The sequence goes on from UPTC01001370.1 coordinate 15,196, forward strand.
TTGCTAATTATCCCACCTGAGGAAATCTCGACTCTTCTAGTACCCATCACCTTCTACCGATAGCTGCTAAGTTTAAAAGTGTTCAGATACTTTAGGAAAATATGAAGTTGAAGGTGTCCTGCGAATCCATCTTTTTAAAACGTCACCAGTCCTCATCCTAATCTCATTATGAAATGATGAGGATTTCACCAAGAACTCATCTTGTTTTGTTTTAAATTATGCCTCTTTGCTTTTCGAAACAGTATGCTATTTGCATATGTTCAACTGATAGTTTGTCTATATTTTTAATAGGTCAAAATAAGCTAGCTATTTACTTATCACTTGTTTTCATAGTTGTGTCAAGGTATTTAGAGGTCGATCATTTTATTCTTTCATATGACACAAATTTCTTGCTTAAGTAAAAAAGGCTTTATATCAATTAAAGGAGTTTAAGAACGTTTAGAAGTAAATACATTCTGATACAGCAACTATTTTTTTGTCGTCCTTGAAATCAGCTTGTTCTAGTCTAATTATGAAAATGAATAAACTATCGTCTTTTTCCAGTGTGGAAATTGGTGGCAACAGGTTTCGTAGAATACTGTTTCGGAGTAGTGGCTACTGCTTTAATGTCCTGCAAAATCTCAGTTAGAGTGTCAGAAAAGACGCGATAGGAACAGCGGAGCCAAGCGATGCTGGACTGCAAGATGAGGCTGGTCACAACAAATGATCCATTTTCGTGCTTTATTCGCTCCTATTAGGCAGCCATTGTGCAAAGTTGCCCTTCTCTGTCCAAAAAATGTCCGTAAAACTCTAGAAAATTCGATGTTTAATGATAAAATCAGCGGTTGTTGCTGTGTAGTTTCGTTCCTTCTCTCATTTTCTGCCCTATCCACAATTTCTTTTCCACAAATTTTCCGTTCACATTATTACGAGTAATATCATAAAAGCATGGAAGTGGCGACATAAATCCATCTGAAATACGCTTCTCAAACTCCTCTGACTTCCTCAAAATTCATTCCACTTCAAATTTCACCAACAGCGAATTCGAATTTTTACGGAAATTGAAAAAAGGAAAAAGAGACTTTAGATATCGGGAAATTCTCTCAATTTTCCATTCATTATCACTCCTCGGATGAATGTATTTATTTTGGTAAAAACGAAAATTCAAGCATACCGTGTTGCGATTATCATACTATCCTGAATGGAAGCACACCGTTTGAGGACGGAAGCTTCTACCGATTCCGGCGGATCTTTCATCTTTTCGATTTCAGTCAATATGATTTCGGTAATGACCTTTTGTGTTATTATCTGTCTCTAAAATGACACGAGCGCAAGATATTCACGCAGTTCACCGTCAATTAGCAAATGAAAACAGAAAACTGGATTAGATAAATAACACGTTGCATGTTCCGTTAGCTTGCGCAAGAACCTTTCATGGACGGAAATCGTCTAATTCAGCAACTCATTATGATGTCAGATTTTTTCAAATACCTATACGGAATGAGCGCGGTCGATTTGTTGTTAGATTCGGTGTACAGAAAAAGGTTTAAAAAATAATTCTAAGATTTCAGTAGATCAATGCAAACTCTAAAGTGCTAAGCTTACATTAAAATGATTAATAACTTTTT
>UPTC01001372.1:0-16753 GCA_900537255.1 Acanthocheilonema viteae
TATCTCACTATTTGTTTGAGGTTTCGTTTTCACGACAGCATCTATCTGATGTTGTTAGCTTGTATTAGGATGGCAAAACATTTTCAGAACCTTAGCTAATACCAGTAAATTTAACATTTTTTGATACACTAAACTCGAAACGCAGGGTTAGAAAAAGATGGATTGGTTTGATATTGCTTAGCCTAACATATTGCGAGAGTATTTCCGTGATAAACATGCATGTATAGCGAATCTTCCCGTGGTATTTGAAATCAAGCTACTACAAAATCCGTTGACCCATATATGTTTCAGTAGGGGCAAAACGGAAAGTGAGATCAAAGTTATCGAATTTGTTTAACTCAGATCAACAAAGACTTAGGAGGCATTTTTTTCTTGACTTTGGCTTTTAGGTATGTACCGTGTTGCTTTCATGTCTTATTATCCCTTTCATATCTTCAGCAAATGAAAGTGCCAAATTTAAATTCCGAATTGAATTGGAAAAACTCAAAAAGTTTTTTGTTGCAGCCAGGAGATGAGGCCACCATTAATGCTTGTTTGATGCACAGCGTTGATAATCTTAGCATTCACAGTTCTCTCATGAATGGTACGCGCCTAGGTAACAGCCGTCGTCTTCCGGATTTGCCAACCGGTTACACTGTATATGATGGAGCTGTTCATCAGTCTACTGGTAGGCAAAGGTTTGTATTTCACTTCTGTTGACAATCCAGATAGCCTCAACTTCATCCATTTCTGGAAGATGGGGAAGAGAATGGAGAGATTCGTAGTACTTAAACAATTTTTCCTACGAATTTCTCACTTATCCTTCTAAAAACATGTTTCGATGTTGCGCACTGTAGGAGGACGCGAAAAGCAGGTCGTTCACAGAGTGTTGGTCGAACATCTCGCCCATTCGATTCTAAAATGACCAACTGCTATACGGATAACTGCCACATCCCTTCACTTCATCGGTATATATTCATCCATCTTTTTTGTTCACTTTTACATTGTTTGATCAGTAGTCTCTGACTAACAAGCCTGGTAGTTAATTCGAAGAAGCAAATAGAGTGATTGCGATAAGTGCTCTTGACATTAAATCTATACTAATAGCCATCTCCAGGTCACATTTACCATCTGTTCGAGCCGAGTTAATTGCTCTTGATCATGGGGGGTTGCGAATTGTCCTGATTGAAAAGCTTCAGCCTGGTCCATTCGGTTTTTACATCGCTACTGGAATTTTTAATCAAAAACGTGGTAAGTTCTTTTTTTTCAATCCAATGAATATATTCCAGAACCCGAAGAATCAAAAAGTTAATTTATTAGGTTCCGATTAGTGGGAAAAATCGATAAGTCTTTCTAGCATATGATTAGTGTTTTAAAGACAACTTTTAGCACTTCAATATTGGCCATGAAGAGAAAGAGAGAAAGAGAGAGGAAAGAAAGCTAAAGCTTATGAAAGCATCATCAAAACTGGCAAAATATAAATAGTCAATATTTTTCCTGAAAGTTTCCATTTACCTTTAAAGCTCGAGTTCTTTCAGGAATCTTCATCTCTCGAGTATCATTACCATCGTTGGCGCCGGTACTATCGGTGGGTGATGAGATTATTTATGTGGAAGACGAGTTGGTGAAAGGCGAGGATCTGGAATATGTTCAGGCATTGATTGCCGGCAAAAGTAGCGTGAAGATTGTACTTCTACCAACGGTTGGGCCAAATGCTTGTTGAATTGTGCTGGTGCGATTAAAAGTTAAAATTTCTTTTCCTATACTTACACATACTGAACTTCTATTTGCTATTTGTTGAACAAATAAAATTGTGCGCCAAGCAAATTTGCCAAACTTCCACTTTTAACAAATGCTTTCTATGCAGATGCTTATATTTGATATCGGTTTTTGCACTAAAACTGTTTTACCTAATTTATTTCTTCCAAGTAAGTAATAAATATCAGGCATATCCACTGGGACAATTAGCTTCTCTTCACTAGTGGACTGTCACGAAGTTAACTTACCAATTATTGTCCAAAATATAGAAACAGTAGAAAATTATTCCAGACAAGACTGAACATTGTCTCGAGCCTCCTTAAAACTTAGGAGGAAGAGAGTAACAAATCACTTAGGATCAGATATATGCCTTCTCGTAAGAAAGTCTTTTCCAACTGCTCATTTGGTACATATCTCCTTGCGAATAACTTCTCAACATATTCTCCTCATTGCAAAACGCTGGTAATCTTACTAGCGAAACGGTTCCACTCCTTGATTAGGCTCAGTATCTTGATGATAAAGCAGCCCATTGAGGTTTAGCTAGGTGTATGTCTACTGGATGTTTTTTATATGCATTTCTAAGAGCTTGTTCACAAACTTCTTCCTCCAAAAGAAACATTCATGGAACATTCACCTTACAATACTAATTAAATGCTCCTCTTAAATTGTTTCGTTCTTGTACTTCATGCTCAATCGTCTGTTTTACATGTTATTTTGTTCCACGTACAAGTGTTTATTTCGTACTTTCTTTTGAAATGATGTGTGAGATGAGGAAGTTTCTTTTATTTGAACATAACAGAGGCCATCAGTTAACAAAAAATTTCTAAAAAAGATACCATTAGAAAGAGCAAGCTGGAAAGCATCGCACAACAAGCTGGAAGACATCGCACAACGCGAAAGGGAAAAAAACCGAAAGTCAACAAAAAAGGTCAGTCTTGGTGACGTAATGCAGATAGACCTACTTTTCAAAGTACAAATTATAAACGCTTTTTTTTGAAAATCAACAAGTGGATTATTACAGAAAGAACAAGATGATTAGGAATAATAAGTTCTGGACTTTGCTCTTGTAATTTTATGTCTACGGGTTTCGAAATTTTCAACAGACATCGTGAAAATTTATTTCTCAGTATGTTTAACAATCAAAAAAATTTAGCATCACCATCTATTTTATGTTGTTTATTGTTTCATTGATTGCCTTAGCGACGTATTCAACATTTTCTGGATTTAATCCACAGACATTTATTCGTCCATTCTTTAGCAAAAACACTTTGTGTTTCTTAATAAGATGATCAACTTGTTCCGCTGAAAAATTAGAAAATCAGTGATTTAAAATTTGCCGCACTTTCTATTTCTTAAATGACATCTGTGTTCCTAATAATAGCTCTAACAATGCAATCATACTCATTATCGTTTCGATCTGTTCTCATTAATTCAGAAAAAAAGTGAAAATCAAAGATAAAAACGCACGATTAAGACCACTAAATGAAAACATTCCAATTTGTTGTGTAATATGCTCCCACTTCCCAGGAGTACCAAGCTTTTCCAAGTTTTCTCGTAATGCTTGTCGCATACCCTTTATGCGCAAAGACATCGTCTAGAAGATACTCTGATTACGAGATCACTACTCATCACTAAGTAGAGAAATCACATTTCAGCTCCATAAATCTTGAGCTATCATAGCTGAAATGGTGTTTGAAGAATGAACAGAAACTGCTTTCTTGTAACAACCTGTCTAGTAGATAAAGGCCACAATTTTAGTTCGAGATATAAACATGCTTATGATGAAGTAGATATATTTTTTAATACAAAAATAACATTGATATCATTTTTAGAAATTCCAACTTCATTTTCATTGCTATCGGTATAACAGTCCAATCATTCCATCAACAGCCCATCTTAGAACAATTATTCACTTAGATCCACCATATCTGCAACAACAACAAAAATTAGTGACAAATAACTAACTTTAATGGCATCATGCCATTGGACACACATGCTTGGCGACGTTAATATCATATGCACAATTCTTGCACCATGATTGGGAGGATTAGACCAATTGGATCGAATAACTAGTGACATCTGTGATTTAAAACTCGTTAGTGTTTTTGGATCTGACACTACCACTGTCAGATTGCCAACTCGTTCATCTGAAATCATTCAGAATCTGTGAAAAATATCGGGAATGAAATTAGTCGAATTAAAATGTGGTGGGTGTTTTAAGTACCCAACCTCACCCAAATCACAACATAACCAATAATTACGAAAATTTTACTATAAAGGCCAAAATTCTTGGCGAATGACTGTGCGCAAAAGATCTCCAATCCTTGCTCAACAAAATATCGCACAGCCCAGGCATCCGCATCCAGATCACCACTTGCGAAGCCTTGATAGGCAAGATCAAAAAATGGAAAAAGCTGTCTTTTCTAAAAGAGAAAAAAAGTAGACAATATGCATTGGACATTTCGAATTTGTCACATCTCTTTCTGCATCTTAAAAGAAAATGACCAAAAACCCCTTGGCAAGGACTTTAATTTTAACGATTTTAATACATGCCTTGCAAACTTCTGCAATCTGTTTCCACTGATCATGAGTAGGATCCATACCAGTTGGATTGTGAGCACAGCCATGCAAAACCACTATAGCGCTAAAACAAAAAGCAAGCAACTTTATTTTAGTATATTTAAAATCATTAATGGTTTTCGAACTCTCTCAGCGCATATTTCCAGTTAATGTCACATAAAGTTAATGCCCTTCTGCACTGTAGCAGCTTTGTTACAAAGCATTTTTAATTTAAAAAAATAACATGAAGAAAGTGTGCTATGGAATATGGGAAAAAACTAAGCAGAAAAGACTCACTTCTCAGGTGCAGCTTCAAGATCGGCCAACATGTTTTTCATGTCTATGCAACGATTTGTTGCATCCCAGTAACAGTATTCACGTATATCCGTAAAACCAGCTCTTTCAAATATTAATTTATGGTTGCCCCTGAAAAACTCCACAAATAAGGTATTTGAATTATTCCGCGAATAGGAACAGTACAAAAAGTATAATAAAAAAAACTCAGTATAGTTTAACTGTAGGAAACTATAACAGCGAAACTCTTCTTTTGCTTAGAAATACAAATGATAAATTCCATAAACAACATATATTTATAGCAAAGATAATTTTTACTAATATCTCCTCATTGGTTTATAATCTTCGTCATCTGATAGAGTAATATTTAATCTACTCTTATATCTAAAAAATGAGGCTGTAAAATTTTTCAATACTTTATGCTCTATTTCAGCAATTTTAATGGTCTAAATAATAGGCTTCCAAAAACACTTCTCCATGTCATTAAAGTCAAGAGATATAAAACTTACCAAGTTGGTTTGGAAATGTAAACTGTTTTCATTTTCATGACAAAACTGAGAAAATCAGCCCCAGCTTTTAGTGACCCCGTTCCAGAAAGACATTGTACACCTATGGCCTAAAACAAGGCCAATGGTTATCAATTTTCCAATAAAGTATGCTTGCTTAATACTTGAGAATTCCTATACTCCGCAATGTCCTTTTCAAGAGCATGAAACTGACTAAAACTCATAAAAGAGGTTGCCTGTTTGCACTGCACAACGCCAAATTTCCAAATTACAAACTTTTCCAGCTTTGATAATGGATGAATCCTTCCCAAGAATTAATTCCACTGCAGCATTACAGAATGGTTCATAACCAAGTACTGGTAAATATTCATGACCCACACCACCTGCAAGTCGCTTCTCCGCTTCACGCACTACTGGCAACACCCATGGTTTACCTTCTTCCGTACGATACGCTGAAAATGAACATATAAAATGCCAGCAAATATGAGAAAAAGAAAAAGTGAAAAATTTCCGCAAAACCTGATATCCCTGAATAACTTTTCAAATAATCTTAAACATGGAGATATTTTCTTCTTTCTCAAATGAAATTTAGCACACCTCCAATAGTTAAGTTAACTTTATACTTCGCTGGTTCATCTTGATACATTTTGTTCATATAAAATACCTCAATAGGAGGTGCAGTCTCTATGTTTCCGAAAAAAGATGCCATTTTTGGTTCCTGCAAAACCAGAGAATTCACATTTATGAAGTGAATTTAAAAGGAGAAATAGAAATCAACAGTACTTCTATATACATTGAAACAAAAAACTTCAGAGTAATTTCGTACTAATGCGTTATCCATCTTTCAGTAGTGCTCAGAAATCCATAGAAAAGACTGTAATATTCTCACTAAAGTCATCCAACCGCAAGAAGAACGAGTGGACTAATGGAAAGTAAAGCAGTCCGGATGACCACCGGGAATTTATTGGTCTGTCTTCGGACACACGGTAAATGACGGATTACGGCCAATGAGATGGGCTGAGGGCAGTTTGAACCAGTAAATTAGTGACGGAAGAGATGGAGTTGGGTGTGCTTTGTGACGAAAGACGATAAGGCATTTTTGAATTGTATTTTAGGCCTAGAACAGAACGGTCGCTTGTCTGCAAGTGTCATTACGTTCCGCTTCCTTTATATGCTGGCATGCAAAGTTACATTGGCAGCACAATCAGAATTGTTTCAGGCTCCCTCTTATGTTCTGTCAACGGAAAGTCTCCCAAATCTCTTTTCTGAGCCATACCTAAATAAGGGAAAGGAAAATGCACCCTGGGAAGATTTCCACCCCCAAAATAAGCCTAGAACAATTTTTAACGGGACAAAATCATAGGTTCGGTTATAGTCATGAAACTTTCACTTTCCTCCGCAGAAACAATCAGCACCGATAAAAATCTACCCTGCTATTCGGGGTATGTGCAAACAGTAAAAACTGTCAAACAATCCAAAACAAAGAGGACGGCAAACAGAGAAAGAATAAAGTTGAAGCAAAGAGGAAAGGACCCATAATGGAAAGGTGAAATGGTTGCACCGAGCGTGGAAGAACGAGCATTTGAGCATCGATGTGATAGTATCGGAATACAGACGTGACCAGATGACTTCTACAGTAAGTGATGGCTTATGAGAAAAGGAAAAACTTTCTCGTTAGTTACAAACTTATTTAATTAGCTAATTTGCTGTAGTCAACTTGTTTGTTTACATTCCACTTACTACTTTACACGCTTAATTATCTATTTCGTCCTTGCCACTTTCATCTTTCACCTTTTACGTTTCGAACAATAATCGTATTCTATTTAACTTCCGTTCTCATTTTATTCGTCCAATTAATCAAACCTAACAAGTGATGATTGTTAGTACTTGAACGAAATCTGGGAAACGCCATTTCAGGTGGCCGCTTTCACCGCGGAAACTTCCATGCCGAACCTGGTGACATGAAACCCGGGGTCCTGATTCCGTTGTTGAGCAAGGCTGAAGCTGAGTTAATAGTAGACTATAGAAACTGGTTAGTGGATAAGTAAAGGTCATCCGGTTGCCGATTCTTGACAAAACGAAAGAAGCGAAATCTTCACTTGTTTAGAAAGACTTTATTCGTTGCGAAACATCACGACAGCAGGAAGAGGTGCTAGAGAAGGCAAAGAAAAATCAACCATCTCATCAGGAGTTTCCTGCAAACAATTGCTCGCTATACTAATAGTGCTGCTGGGAGGGAACTGTTGGCGCGTCCAAATTCTCACGGCGTAGGATCGATCTATCGCGACAAGTAGCAAACAAAAGGGCCACACGCAGATCAATGGACTACAGCAATGAGTATGGCATGCACGGATGGACTCCCAGGCCCGGTGCAGTGTTGCAGGCTGCCTGGTAGTAGACCGTAAGGTGTGCCTTGCTTCCCAGGGCGACCAGGGCGGTAAAAGCACACCGTCCCAACCAAGCAAGAACGCATCACACCAGTCAGAGGCGGTTTCTAGGCTAAGAATGGGGTCAGACACAGACAACAGTGTGCAGTTTCTCCACCTCGCAAGACAGTTGGATGGAACACATCTCGGACACCCGCGCCACGTTGGGCCTGACATCCTCCACTTGGAGGTGTCGGAAGCCATTTTCACCGGGAATCGCCTCCTTTGGCTTCGAGGTTCAAACAGTAACTTCATGTGGACGATATTGTGCATGCAATTGAAGTGGCGAAGGGAACTGAATGCGTTTCAAAGTTGCTAAAACAATAAGAAGGAAGTAATTCATGGACACATTCGCAAGATTCAACTTCAGCACAAGTAAGCGATCAAAGCACTGAAATAGTTCAATATCTACCCTGGGGATGGATTTCAGCTCATTGTAAAAGCACATTTTGTCGTGAACAATTTTTGAGTGAATAGTACAAAGACTGTTGTAGGGATTAGTAGTATTAGTGGTGTACGAGATAGTCTCAGTAGACGAATCTTCCTTTTTCATTACTGAATCGTTTCGAAATTTGAATGAGAACTGATTGAGTCGCAGTGGGAGAGAGAACAATCATTAATCGATCAGAAGAATATTGAACTTCCGAGCAATATTCTTCTTTTCGTTGTGCAGTAATCGAGTTAGTATTTGAGTCATTCGATGGATGAACAAGAGGTCACGCAACACTTCGATAAATGACTTCATTGCAACGAAGAATTTTCTAGACATACAATAAACAAAGCCAGTGATTAACTCAATTCTTTCGGCTTTTCTAGTCCACTTTTCTCTTTCCAGGTTATTACTTCTACTCCTCCTTTACATCCGGAAAATGGAACGGAAACGTAGTCGCCTTTTTCCTTTCCTATTGTCAGAGAAAGCAGAGGCTCTAACAGTGAAGACAATTTCTCTTTTCTTTGTATGTTTTGAAAAGAGTTTTAGTGGCAAGCAAATTAATAGCAAAATATTTTATTCTTTTATTATTTTCAGAATGATTACGCTGAAATACTGAAATCTTCTTCGTAGCTTCTGGGAGAATTAGGCTCTCCACAGCGCGATCTGGCTTCGATTTGGTTCATTTTAGCCTAATCGTATTTAGTCAAGAAGCAAAGAATCTCTCCTTCCTTTTGAATTGTAATCATTTTTTATATTCTTTCCTGGCAGTGAATTGAAAACGCGAATGCTATTCATATAACCGAAAGCATACCGGACGACCTTTTTTATCTGGAAGAGTGAACGGAAATGCTATACAGTTCAGATTTTGTAAAAGTAACAAGTAACAAGTTGCATTTGCTCATGAGCGGTTTACCAATGCGGGCTCAGTCTGTAAACTTTGACAGTAGCGGAAGATGCTCAGTTTTAAAAATATTCATCATTCCTCAGGCATTCTGTTGATTCAATCAGCAGTGTAAAAATCCGGTTAACGATGACGAATCCAATTACAAGTGACGGTATGTTGAATGCAAATAAGACAATAAATTGAATCAACTGAATGAATTAGACCGAATCAAATAACAGTGAATTAAAAGGAGAACAGTTGAAGGGAAGTTTTTTGTTTCAGTGATTCATTTCAAACCCATGCATTAAGTGGTACCCATTGTGAGCTAACAGATCCGGTTGTTGGTTAATGGAAGCCTGCAGGGATGGCACATCCGAGTGGAAGTGTTAGTAGGAAATCACAATACTATCCGTAATCCCATCTGTTTCAGATAATCTTTTAGATGGTAGTTCATCTAAGATTGCTGAGAAATAAAGAAAATCGTTTCGATCTTTTCAATTCATTTTCACTTCTCATGAAATTCAACTTCTGCTCTTTCGTGCTCTTAAGAATAGTTAAGTTGATGCCAACCGAGCAGTGCTTAGTTTTTCATCCAGTGAAAGTGGTTGGGCATTGGTCTCTTCCCAAGAACTTCAGATGCCAATCCTTTGAGCACACATTAAATCTATCCATTTATTAGCCTTGAATTTCGTCGCTTATCAAACTGAAAACATAAGAAAATGTAAAATTTTTTTTTAGTTTTAAGCTGCAGGAAAATATAAACCAATCGGGCACAAATGATGGCGATGAATGAGCCAAGGTGTGTTTCCTACTACACCATGTACACCAATTACACTGCTTGCAAAAATTATACTATTGTATCCCGCGACAATAACATCAGAATGTTAATAAGAGCTGATAGTTAACTAGCAGACGGAGCAGTTTTTAACCGTTTCCTCACATCTTCCCTTTCTTCCTTTCTCATCTTCCCAACTCTTTCCTTCATCGCTTTATACTTTTCTCTCATTTGTTTTACAATTCAAACATGTTTCTTCCTTTGCAGAGTGACGAATTTTTCAGAACCCGATTCAGATCGAAATTCTGAAATGAGAAGGAAATTCCAAATAAAACCAACTCGATAGATAATGTATCATTGGCAGTCATCTTAAATAGCATTTCATTAGACCGTAAAGTTGCTAATATTAGAATTAAATTCTAATAACTCAGGTAAGAAAATTATTGGAACTTCTAGCTTTAGATATTAATGCCTTTAGACAGAATTTATTAATGATAGAATTTTGTATATCTACCAATCAGCACATAATCTAAAAGATGAAAAGCCTCAAGAACAAGTTTTGGTTCAAGTGACATGAACCAAGACTTTGTTATAGTTGGCGGTACCATACAAGAATGCTCGAAATTAGATGCTGTTACGCGACTTCAAACCCAAATACGCATGTAAGGTCAGTCGTGGACAGATGTTGGGAAGAAGGTTATGTTTAAGCATAATTAAATAAAGAAATGGAAGAATAAATAAAGGAATGTGAGCCAGACAGATTATTCAGAAGATTGAAATAGCTCGTCCTTTTCCCAATAAATTCAGTCCATCACTCTGCTTCCGTACTATGCAATACAAATATTGAGATCACCGAAAGCACCTGTCTCCGCCGCTTCCATCCGATTGCTCTGTGGTTGCATCTGCGAAATTCTCGGAAGAGAAGAAAAAGAGGGACAGAAGCAAATATCCCTTCCTTCTTTTATTTGATAACCTTGTAGTGCGCCACCATCCTAATTCATGCATCTTTTTTCTTTTGAAGATTCATACATCTTCTTCAAGCAGTATCAATACCCGTCACAAATATTTGGCAGTTACACCATTCCCACTGCCAGTTATCATTTATTTCACGGACGAAATCAGGTATTTTAAAAATTCTTAAAGCTTCAGCTGCATTTTCAATTCTAATCAAAAAAAATTATTTCACACCCTCAGATTTACCATGTAAAGAGAAGAATGTATAAGACGGCACTCTTCATTCTTCCAAGCTCGCTTCAGATGAATCGAAATATTACATATTCGCTCAGCCTCCCGATCACATATATTCACAATCGATTCACTTCATGCCCCCGAAATAAAAAATTTTACTTCACCTTTCAATTCTTAGTGAATTGAATAAATTTCTCAGATTTTCTGCCAAATCCATTTCAAGCCCTCCTCCTTCCGCTAAATTTTATTTTACGATACCCCTAGCATTCCTATACAGATTTGCAAAATAGAAGCATTACTTCTGCAGCTCTGTCCACTCAAAATCTTTTTCTAATTTATTTCCATCACTTTTTACTATTTCTTTTCAAAATTAGCAATTTCTTCAATAATTCTTTATTATTAAGTATTTCAGAGGAAATTCATTTACAACTGCAAATTTTACGACAGACTTCATTGATATCAGAGAGATCTTCCAGCAGAAAAATAAAATAATATTTAATAAATCTCACAAAAGCAACAAGCACGATTTGCTGCTGCAATCCAAGCTATTGACGCTAGATAACAGAAGAAATATCGCAATTCGCCAAATACTCATAGAAGATTAAACAAAGCCGCATCCATTTAAAAATTAGAAAAATGCTAATTTGAGAGAAATTAAGTTAAAAAATAAAGTGGAAAGAGAGGAGGGCGGGTGAAATTTACCAGTCTAAATTAGCATTAATTACATGTTCTCAAATCTCCAATCTGTTTCTTTTTCCACTTCGACATCTCGTGATAACTAGCACGCGCCAAATACAATTAACATGAGCTCATTGAACAGCGTCAAACCATCCAATAAATAATGAAAATCAAAGACAGAAGATACGAACGAAATTTATGCTTAATCTCAAAATATTTTTTGACAATAAAATTGGAATGATCACATGATATATGTGCTCAATCATCATTTTCATTCATATCCCTACTTCACCGTAACTAGCTGTTACAACATAAAAAAATTGCACATAATTTCTCCCATATCACTTGAAAATGGGTATTTAAAAGTTAAAACAAAGGAATGATCACGTGCGCACCTGAAATCTTCCAGCTTTAGTGATATATTTAACACCTTTGAACGGCTTATACTTCTCACCATACAAATCCAGGCGATTCACTTTCAACCCCGATACAGCCAACTGATTAATTTTGAAATGTACGGTAATCGGTGGCGTTTCGACATTTGCTGTACCGCTCACAGAGACCTAAAAGTAATCGTATGTTCTTTTCAGTCACTTAGGACAGTCTGAAAACAACATTTTCAATTGTACATTTCTCAATGGACTATTTCAGAAAATAATTAATACAATAAACGCTTTTAGTTTTTCATTTCTTCTGTTAGCAACTAAAATGGTTTATTGAATTGGATTCAGGTCATAAAGCAGGATTTGGTAAAAAAAAATACAGCCATTAGAGAACCGAGCAAATCTCATTTGTCCGGGTCTATAACAAATTCTGCATGCTGCAAACACAGAAAACGACGTTGTTCTTAAATTAGCTTTCTTTTCAGGTATATTCCCATTAACGAATTAACTGGTAAAAGCTGAGGCTAAAAGGATCATCTAGAAGGAAATCGATTTGCGTTTTAACTAAAACGAAAAAAAAAAGTATTTGTAAAAAAGCTGTGGAAAAAAATGAAAAGGAATAACATACAGTTCCTTTTAAAGTAGGTGGTTTGCCCAGTTCAATTTTTCCAATATTCCATTGGAGCAATTTCGTTGTCGGATCAAAAGAGCATTTTCCAGTGCTCGATATTAGCATACAATTTTGCACTGATTTCGGCATTGTCATCTCCACGATAACATCTTCCAACTTAAAACTGTCATTATTCAGATTTGTTAACTATAACAAATATAACTTCACATCGCTATCTATTTCATGCATTTTTCATTGCATCCCATGTCAACATTTCATCACTTCTCGCGAAGGTAAACATAACTGAGAAAAGTTTCAGAAAACCTAGATATGCTGAAAAACACGTTTCGTTCAAGTTGTTATCTTTAAATTTACCATGAGAAAACTAACGTGGAAGTCCGATTGGTTGTTTATGGACCTTTCAAAAGGTCTATAAACAACGAAACGAACTTTCATGCATGCGAATTCCCTCCTGTCATAATTCTGATGACGGAAGGGAATAAAAAAAAGGCACTGGTACACAAAATTAAAGCTAAGACAACAACTCCTACCACTTTACCCATACTCTGTTTCGGACCAACTGTTAGCTCGACTCGTCCAGTAGCACCGGACTTAAGTGATATATTGTGACGCACATATAACGGTATTGCAACCATACTGAAAAATAGAGAACATTTTGTGCAAAAAGACATGAAAAAAAAGCAGAAAATAAATTCTGAACATTTCGAAATTTTCTTCTTGAATAAAACAAAAATCAAAAATTATACACATGAAAACCATCCGTTCATTGTTCTTTTTTCTTTTTTTTTGATGCAATTTTACATGTCCGAATAGTTTTGTCCCGTCAATCATAAAACATTCCATTAATTTATTCTCATCAAAACTCTAAAAAGTTCAGCATTTGGAAGTTATTACCCAAAAGAAAGCTCTATTATCGATAATTTACCTCTGCGAACCAATATGATAGGAGAGAAGGCGGAAATTTCCATCAGGTGGCACAAATGACAGTACTCGCTCATTCTGTTAAGTTGAAAAACCATATTAATTAAAAAAAAAGCATTTGGATATCTATCAAATTTCTTACCACCCTACCAAATATTTCGGATTTATGATTTGGAACCTCATCATTCAAATTGTTTTTATAACCTTTAGAATAGACGATAGAACAAATATCGAAATGAGATGAAATGATTTTTTTCATGTGGAACGAATTACCTCTGCTAAATGAGAAAATATGATAACAAAATACTTACTTCCCATCGTTTAAATCGTACGCAGGGATGAAACGAGACATCATCTAACAATCTTGGATTAATTAATGACATCGTTAGATCAGGCATGCCAGAAAGTTTACAACAACAATCTATCTGAATTTTCATACGTCACAGTAGAAATCGATTCAAGGATTTGAAGAGTCTGTCGGGTGATGGCAATATAAAAGGAAGATAAACATTTATGACCACAAAAATTTTTAATAAATCTTTTGATGTTAAACGGAAGCATGAATTAATATATAAGAAATTGTTACGTATAAATATTAAAATAAAACTTGAGAATGCAGAAATCGATAACAACTAATTCGGTTACGGTTCGGCCAGGGAAAGTTTAAATTACTAACATATCCTTGTATTTCAGAGAATACAGTAGCACCTTGCCGATCAATTATAGCATCAATTTCTTCAATAACATCAAAGTAAGCTTCATTGTTTGTATACTTAACATCAGCTCTTCTCCAAGGTATATTTGAAAGTTGTCCAGTTGGCAATACTTCCGAAACGTTCGTTCGGCCCATCACCTGCAAAAAAAAGCTTTTCCCACGGGGACTACCGTAGTTTTCCTCCTTCCTCTGATCACATTTGAGATATCATGTATAATAACTGCCAAAACGATCTGCTGAGATCTCTGGAAAAAGAAAGTTCATCTGACTGATTTATTTAATCACTTGATCGTTAAATTATTTGTAAACTTTACTTGATTAGCGATAGTTCGAAGGAAATTAGGCGGTTTGATAAGCTCTTGTAAAACGTTCAATTCTGTAGCCAGTGGAAAACCATTATCAAGCATTTCATCTAATAGCTGGAACGAACTTACATATTAATAAAGACAAAATAAGAAACAGAAATTACGGATGCCTATCAAAATGAAACCATGATTTGAAATGGGAAAGTACAACAATTTCCATCAGAATGTAATGATTGAAATAGACTACCACACAAATTATGGGAATCTATTCCTGTCAATTCACTGCCGACACACAAACCATAAAAAAATTACTTCGAAAACCATGACACAGTTTTCTTTAACTGCATTGTCGCTGAATTCTTCGAAATATTCCACAAATGTAGTAATGACTCGATGCAAAAATTCGATTACCAATAATGGTGGGGCTAAAATTTGTCTCTTAATACGTCTAAATATCTTATTCATTGGCATAAATAATACAGATAAAAGAAATGCATAACACGGTACAATGAAATGAAGTAAAATGAGACTCAACATTTTTGTTTTAGTTTCAAATTATTTCTACTTTATTAGATGATAATCAGAACCGCCTATATAAATTCGCTATTAGAAGAATCCAATTTCGAAAACAAAGAAATATTTGATAGTGATATGTACTTGAAAATTAGTCAGAATCGTATGCTGCGGAAAAATAAATAAGGGTATAATTTACAAAACCTAATGATTCCAAAACTATTATATCCTCGCATAAAAAGATTACAAAACAATCTATTTTCCTTCTTTCAAATTAGGGTAAATTTTGAGAGATTCATTTTTCTATGTTCACATAAATTACAGCTATATATGATAAGAATTACTTTCCGACACAGTTACGGCAAGAAGATAAAGATGGTTGTGATAAACGCTGATGAGATAATGATGGGGTGTTGATATAACTGGCGGTACATCTTCCGGGTAGGCTGCCTGAAATTGTCAATAAATCTCCATCAAATATTCTTCATCCTTCTTGTCTAAATTTGAATATCTCATTATTAGATTGGCAATATCTGGACTGAAATATATCATTCTGAAAAACATGCATACTGAGAATATATCCATCCCACATTAATTTCATAGACGAATAAACCAATAAATCACAGTCGGTGCATGCAAAAAAAACTGTGGAATCGATGCTGGAATAGACAAAATTGAAAAAGCTTTTGTGTATCGTGATTAATCTGATTCAATGGCTTGTAAAATACCTTTTTTTGGGCTTCGAAAAAATAATCACATATCGATCGATGAATAACAGATTTCCAGTGCTTCTCGAGAATAATGTCGCTGAAACAAAGTGGGATATACGATATTTGAAATAGGAAGAAGAGGAGATGGAAGGAGGCATAATGACTTACTCGATTTTCACCATTAGTGTTTGATCTCTGCAATAGACAAACAACTGATTGTAAGCTTATCCTTGAATCTAACCGAGTGTTCTGAATCCCTTGGAGCCATTTGATAATAGCAACATCTTACCATCTCACCACTCATTCACCCGTCCATAATGATCGAGTTAAACTTTAAACTATTGCTGCTACTTGCATTCACAAACTGGTTTCCTGGAACTCTCTGAGACATCCCGTCTATCGGCGATCCCAAGGTATATTGAACTGCATTTGCCAATTCAATCCAATGTCATGTGATAAATAAAAGTCTCCTTGGCCAGCTTCAAACTTGTTCATGAGCTTTCAAGCTCTCTGAAATTCCGCCACACCTAACATTCCATTTTTAATCGCAGTTTCTAAATCGTAAGATTTGTCGACCACTCTCTGATATCGATATTTCAGTCGCTCTCCATCATCATACTCAAGCAGTATTGCTCGGAGCCATATTTACTGCCACGGCACTGACCGTTGTTAACAAGGCAGCCGAATCCCTTTCAAAGTTCATCATATCCTTACCATTACATCGACTACTATTTTTGCTCGGTCTGCATTTATCTCTGGCCATGATTGCTTCAGATTAACAGTTTTTCGTAAACAATCTTTCTAAAAAATAATGTAAAGTTGCTAAAAATCTTTATTTCTCTTCACTTCTCCACTGCGTCATCTCCATCCCAACAATTAATTAATAAGCATACTTCACTTTTCAATTAGAGGCATGCGCTAGATGACCCCGTTCCTACCAACTCGCTTACATTGAGAAGTGCTATTACGATTCCAAACAATCACACCATCATCAAATCAAATCCTTTTAATTTTTATCTTCATTTCGCTTCTAATCAGAACGGCACGCCAGTCGTTGTTAAGCTCACTTTTCTCTTATCCAGCCATTACACAGCTT
>UPTC01001373.1:0-16737 GCA_900537255.1 Acanthocheilonema viteae
AAATGATTATAAACACACATACACTGATCCAATAAGTCATCTATGAGCTTTTTCTTTGCAAAGCAAATGTACTGTAATGACTTCAAAAAAACATTCCATTCCCACGTTTGAGATCCGTTTTGCAGCAATGAGGAAACGGGAACTTCTTGCACGATAGCATCCTTCAAAACCATTTTTAATATATTTGATTACTATTATATCCTAAGTTCGTTCATAAACTCAAAATGAACAATGTAAGAAAATTATCGAAGTTAAGAAAGTTCAATTTAATCGGCAAATAAATTTTTCGTTATCTACATTACCATCTCACTTATTATTTAACCGAGGTAATTTATGATATAAAAAATAATAATGAATTGTCAATTAGCAAACCTTCTGAAACGAAGTACGAATTAATGATGCTCTTAACTGCGCACATCCTCTTTCATGAACTTTACATCGTAGTCGATTTATCATATCAATAAGGCGACGCTCCAAACGTATCATATCTAAAGTAAATGAGTGATAAATTTAACTCTCCATCATACGTGATAATAACGTGGAGAAGCATACGTGATTAAGAAGGGCAACCAATCCCAAAATAATCAGTCAATGCTAATGTAATGTCGATCGTCTTTTCTCATCTCTTTCCATTGTCCGTCCATCAAATTGCGAATTGTGTGACTCGTCCGAAAACAGATGTAAGCGAGAAATTGAGGCGTAATTATAGGAGTTGATTGTAAAGAGTAATCTTACTAGTAAATCTTTACAGATTACTTGACTAATTCCTATCCCAATTAGGTATACTGAATTGAACTGAACTGATTTTAACTAGTGAGGAATAACTATTGCAAATAACAGATTATCGTATTCAGCTAAAAAAAAGATCAAAAATCTTATTCAAAATCAAAAGTCGTAAAAATCGTTCAGCCAAAAAATCAAAAGTCGTATTCATGCCGGTATTCCCGAATTTTGACATATTTCATTTTATACTTGAAGATTATTGTTAAGAAACAATTCAAAACGTGACAGAAGTTGCGTATTGAAAGTTGTTCTCGTAACGAGGTGAAATGTCAGTTAATTGTTTTCGAGATGTGCAACCAACAAATGCCACTGTAATGCAGCAGAGATTTGGATCGAATGGTTTGCTTTTTCTTTAACATTCTATCAGGAGAGATCAATTCTGATTTTGATACATCGACGAATACAGAATTGGTTTTTGATTTTTGAGATCAAAGCCGTGACTAATATAAAAAGTTTTAGCCTAAATAAATTGAATTTTAATGCATAGATAGCCATTACAAATCATTCCATTAATTTCTATCTTTATTTATAATTTTTTTGGTTGCGGTAAGTCCGCAACATTCAATTTATCAAATTGAATTATTTCGAATTCTGAATTTTACAATTTTGTGTTTTAAAGCAACATTTTTGAATTTCCAGTAGAGGAATTTACATTTTTAAATTAATTCAGCACCATTGCCTGGTCCTTTTGAAGATGATCAGTCCATAAATTCGTTCTCAACGACTGCTTTTGGACCTGGTTTTACACCAACAACACCCTCCAGACCAGCTAATGAAAACGCATCATCGCCTCGAAAACCGTATGATCCGATGGCTAGCGCATTTATTGACATCACCGAGTTGGTTATCTTCATCGGAATAAGTTTGAAGACCTTTCCTATTAACATTTTTTATTATTAATATTTTTTACACTAAGAATTTATTTCAGTTTGGTTGCAAAAATACTTATAAGTCATCCATGTACAGTTTTGAGGCGGCAGTGTCAAGTTCATCAGTTTGCCAAATCACTTCATCTTACACCCTTTACTTTAATTCCTGTCGTTTATAAAATAGTTAGCTGCGAGGTTAGTGAAATACATTATTTACTTCTTGAACGTTCTCATAATATGTATTGATAGTGGTAGCATTTAATAGTGTTGTAGTGCTATTTTTATTTTCTAACAAATAGAAGCATTGACGCATTTTTACTTAAATTTACTAAATTTGAATGTCGGATAAAAATATCAATTTGAATGTCGAACGCTGCAAATGCAGGGACTTTTGACTTTATGGAAAGGTGCTATTGGTTCAGGTGTTCTCTGGGGTTTATCTGTTGCTGGAGAAATATTGCTCGCCAATATATTTGGTCTTCCACGGTATGCTTTTTATCTCAATAAATATTGTAAAGTTGTGAGATTTACTTTTCAATATTTATTCCTGATATTGGTTGTCCAGTAAAATTTCGGGTAATTTCAGGCATTACGTAAAGCATGGAAGCGTTAAGAAATACTGCCGCCATCTTATATTAAAAGCGTAAGTACTCTATCTGAGACTTTATTATCAGCTTTGGTTTTGGGATGATATTTGAAATGATACATATTTTTTTCAGCTCAACTGCAGTTTGCATGACCCCATTTATTGTGTCAGCTTTCATCGAAACTGTCAGAGTAAATAAATTAATTTTAATTAATTTCAGTAGGGACAGTTTGTAAAATCTTTTGATTACGAATTTAGTTGATGAGAATGAGGGATATGACTTGTGAACCTTGCATTATTTTCAAAATTTTGCAAGAAAAGATTCTGTGTTAGCATTGTTTTAACATGTTGCGCAATTCAGGTTTTTTTCGACTTCTGTAATTTTGACGGCAAGATTGGATGAATTTTCATTTCTACTTTAGTTTATATGATAGATGGTAGAAATTATTTTTTGGATTACTTGATTAAAACCAGTAAAATCGTGTTGTTAAAAAAGGATCTTTATTTAGAGTGAAAGTGGTCGTTGCGATGACTTCCATGCAATGGATGTAGTAACAAACGGGATAAGTCGTTTGCGACTTGATTTTATCGGGCCAAGAGATAGCAGTAAACGTTTCTCATTGTTATATCTTTTAATACCGACAACTTGTTTATTTACATCGCACTATTTGATAACGATCAGTATCCATGACTGGATATATCTTTTAGCGAGACGATATGTTGTAAGCTCATTCTGTGCTTCGAATTCTTCTAACATTTCATTTGGTGCAAGGATTGAGTTCAACTGTTATCCTCTAGTTTAGAAATTTAGAAAAAAGACTAGAATATCAAAATATATTGAATATTATTTCATTGCAAATTATTTTAGAATCGGAAACCGTTATATGAGAAAACTGTTTTTGATCAATATTTTCCGCAGATATTTGCAACTTTGACATCGCAAATGCTTGCTGATTTTGCCTTGTATCCTTTCGAAACAGTAATTCATCGCCTTTATATTCAGGGTAAGATTTTGACCTTTTAAAAAGTTTTAAGAAATGATTTCAAAAAACGTTCGGGATCTAAATTTATTGTTTTTAAATTAAATTCTGGAAACCGTTGAAGCTAAAATTTCAGGAACAAGAACATTAATAGATAATCTCGATAGTGGTGTCACAGCTATCTCAATAACAGGAAAATATGTTGGATTTTTTGATTGTTTCAGGACAATCATAAATCGAGAAAGCTTTTGGTCTCTTTATGCGGTGTGTTCAACTTGAAATACTTCTTCTGTTGTTGTTTCTAACTTTATTATTATTTAAAACTTTATCTTTAAGTTGTTGACTTTGAATTTAGCTCATAAACTGAGATCTATTCTGGATATTAATATTTTAAAATTTTTATGGCTTGCTTTTTATACAGATGTATTTTTGATCTAGTTTCAATACATTACTTTTAAGTGGTTGTGAAATATTCTCGTTATCTAATTTTAGCTTTTTCTTTCAAACTTCAGTTGCAAATCATTAATTTCATTTAAGGTGGTCTTCCATTTCAGGGTGTTGGAGTACTTGGTTTACAATATGTTTTGCATTTATGCTTGCTTCGCTTCATTCGAACAATGATTAAATATGGAAATCGGGCAATTAATGCGCAGCAACAAGAGGGTATTGTGGCTAGCAGTACATCATCCCATCGATTGACGCCTCTGCAATTCGATTCAGAGCCTTCTGGCAATGAATTATCCGCATTTTTAACAGAGAGTATCTCTGTTAATTCCAGAGCAAGGTTTATGTGCAAGTTTTATTTTAGTATAGAACTCATTCAATACTTTATTACTGCAAGGCAAAGATATATTGCAAGTAGTGTACTTACTTTCATAATCTGCTTTTTCCTCATGTTTCTTTTTAAGTGAAAATTTCATTTAATACTTGCAGATATCCGGCTTTTGGACAAACGATCAGTACATTTGGGCGTACTTCACCGCCATTATTTGCTTCTTCGGCATCAAATATCCTTGCGAATTGGGCATTTGCGTTTTATCCTGGAACAAATATCAATCATTAATTTTGAAATATTTCCATGTTGGGGTTGAATGCTTTTCCTGGTAATACTACTTTTCCTCATAGTTTAGAATTCATGCAGTAGATTTAAAAGTTATGAAATGTTCGATTTTTAGATTTGTCAGTATCTTTTATCCAACGTATGTATTTGCTGAGAAGAAAAAACAGATTTTTTTCGGAATCATAGGTAAGATAAAATTAAGGAAGCCATATTATTTTGATTCCCAAGTTCAGTTTGGCGGGATCTAATGATTTTTTTTACCTAATTCGTGATGAAAACCAATGATATTGGATAACTTTCATATTCAAAATCGAAATGTAATACATAGGTTTTCAAGTTCTAAAGCTCTAAAGGTCTGTAAGATATTATGTAAATTCGAATTTTAAATAGAATTTTAGATTGAACGAAATTTTATTCAAAGAATATCTTCTCATTATTAATTCTTTTTATGACTTGGACGATTTTTATAGTTCGAATAAAATAAATAGCATGGCTTTTGCTTACTACACTTTGTTAGCATTTTTAAAATCAGTAAGTTGGTTAACATTGCTATCACAAAATAAACAGTGATAATATAATCGACGATACTATGGTGTTATTCAGTAAATACCATTCTTAAGGTTAAAGTAAGCTATTTAATGTTGCTGATACCGAAACATTCACAGCAGTCATGCCATGATGAAGTTTATGATCAGTTTAAACTGAATGTTAAAAAAGAGGATATCAGTTGTGTTCCTTTTTCCTGAATGCTATGATTTAAATGTTTGAAAATGCTATTCTTGGAAGAATTCTCTGGGGGAAGAAAGCAATTGTGGAAATATAAACTGCGAAAACCTCGATTCTATAGTTAACAAAGAAATTCAACTTACTTTGTAAGCAGCGACAATCGATGCAGGTGGAAATATTCGTCGCATTTTTGTTAAAGAAATTTATGATCAGGAATTTTTTAAGTCCTTATTGATGGCTCCGGAAGATTTTTTTTACATCTATTTATGGAATTGCTTGTACGAGAGATGCTTGCTGATGTTTATGCGAGTAAAGAAGCATTTTGTATAAGTTGATTACATCTCTGGTTAATAAACTCGTGCTTTGTTATCTGCCTAACATTTCATGGTTTTTTTTTTACTTAAAATTGTTTTTCTCTTCCCTTTCCGCTACCTCTTCTCCATCTTAATTATCGCTAATAATACTCCCTATAATTTAAATTTGCGATAAGTTTTTTTACGACATAATTTAAATTAATTATACATTAGTTTAAGAATCTTCATCTTCAAACAAAAATAAAAAATCTATAACAGGTGGTGTGATGAGATCCGTCCTCAGTTGTGCTTGTGAGTGTTATTAGAAAGCAATTTTGAAAGAAACTCTGGATTTTGTCGAGCTAGGGCGTTTTTGGTTACTATTTAATGTCAAATTATGGGTCATGTGATGGTATATCCTTTTTCTGAATTTTTTCTGGAAATACTGAATTACCTTTTAACAGAATCATTTTAAGGTTTTCATTCGAATTATTTATCCAGAATGACTGAATGTTAAAACTACAGTTTTTTTAAAACTACAGTTTTATAAAGCATTCAACAAATCAAGTGATCAATCCATACATATAATTATACATTAGTTTATATTAATGAAGCTGTATCCTGAATTTTTGCTGTACATATCAAATTCTTGTTTACACTGAAGAAATTGTCATTTAACAGTAATATTAAGGATGCTGCGGAGATAGAAGTGAAAAAAGAAGTGGAATTATTGGCACAAAAAGTTTTGCAGTTGCGAATTCCTATTTTCGTTCGTATTAAGCTTTCCGATCATCAAATAATCTTCAAAATTTTCTTTTCATAAAATCAGTCATTTAACGTTTATGATAATCTAAATGATATGTATAACGAACCATCAAGCGAGCCGTGGATATAATCATTTTTGTAATTTCACTTGCCTAACGACTCTCTGATCACGGATGGATCAAGTGCACCACTATATCAATTTTTGTTTCAAAAACGAATGGAAATTTTTCGGAAAAGTTGGGATGATATGCGAGGTTTTGTACCACATACATTTTATACAGAGTAATTTGGCCCAATTTAATAATTTATCAGTAAAACAAGGAAACTAACATTCCATGCCGAATATTTCTCTAATTGAATTCATTATTCAATCTTATAACGCAAAATGAAGAAAAATGTTTAAAAAGCAATGTAATTGAAAATGAAATCATCTTCCGAACTTCATTTTGTTGACATTCTATCCTAATTTTTGTTTCATATCAAAGGCATTTCAAACGATATCCACATAGATTTGAATTTACAGGAAGATATTTCCACAACTAAATATGCAAATCCTGAAAGTAAGCATTATATGCGGTCCGATTTTTGAGTTGACTTTGTAGGAGAGATTGTTCGATGACGCTAATCTGAACATTCATTGTGAGAATATCTGACTCCATCTTTTGTAAAGCTTGCTTTAATCTCAGCAACGGAGCTGCAATTATTCCATAAATCGGAAGAAAATATGTTTTTAAAAAGGATATCAAAATATGGATTCCAAGCATTTCTCTAGACGTCTCAGAATTTAGAAATCAATCAGCATTAGTTGGCATGATCTATGCAGTTAGCTTTTTTCATTCGTAATGTCTTCATTTGAAGCTTCGAGAAATATCAATCACGATGCTTCAAGGCCATCAAGACATTGTGATCGCGATAAATATTCAATATCCGTTCAGTGATATTAATAGAAATGAATGAAAATAAATACGAAAAAAAAGCTCCCCATTAAATATTAATCAATATTAAGGGTATAAGTTTTATTTACTTAATGTTAAATAACTATGTTTACGGGTAAGAAATAAATTAAATTACCTTCATCACTATTTCGAAAACTTCTTTCGTCAATTTGTTGTTTAATTTGTTCCAATTCATCACTGACATGTTGCAGTTTTTGGGTACGTTCCGTAATACCACCACTAATTTCCCTATCCAAATAAACAAACGCATTTTATTATAAAATTAATATTAAAATTTATGTCATCAAGAGTTTAACAGAATTCTAAATGTGATTCAAATATTACTTGTATTTTTTTTTTGCTTCATTCAATCTTTCTTTAGCAAGGCAAAATTTTGTCAATACGGATTCCAGCTGGCTATTGAAATGTTTCTCCCTGCAAAGGAAATTTTGATTTCAAGAGAAATTTATAAAAATTATACAAATATATAAATAGATCGTGTGTCACCTGTTACCAATTCGTTCCATTGTTTTATCAATTTCATTAGAAATACTCTTTAAATGCGGTTCTGTCGTACTTAACAGTTCCACGACTGTTTTCTGTAAGGATCGTATTCGTTCCAAATGCATTCTCCAGTCCTAAATAAATCAACAATTTCATTCATTTTCTCCATACTTCGTTAGACATTTGAATGTTATTTGGAATGTTTGCTGTTGAAATTATTTTTTTTACAAATGGTTTTAATCAATATGTTGAAGATTAAACTTATAGCATACCTTTGAATCCTGCTCAAAGGTAACTTTAAGACGTGGTGCTACTCGTTCAACTTCAAGTTTCCACGAATTCACATCTGTTTTGCTATGAAGGATACCATCTAAAGGTTGTTGCTAAAATTTGAAAATTTTGAAATGTGGAATTTCATAGTTAAATTTAATATTAGAAAAGAAACGTCACATTACTAGGATGCTGATAAGTGTTGCATTTTCCAAGATAAAATTAAATGAAACTTAACATTTTTTCATCAGTGGTTCTTGAAGATGGCATCACATCTAGATCCATTACAATTTCATTATCATCATCATCAGCAACATCGATTTGTTCGTCTTCATCAAACTACAATTTCCTTGCAATTATTCAATAATTTACACCTGCTTTGAGCAAATTTTAAACTTCAAATTCTTCAGTTTAAATGGGACGAAATTGAGATATATGTTTTGAAGAAGAGCAAATATTATATGTTAACTGTTAGCAAATTTTAATTAAATATAATATAGTATATTTATGTTACAATAAAAACATTTTTTTCACCTCTTCAGCAGTAATTTCAGCTTGATCAACTGCTACATCCATTTCTTCATCGTTTTCCGGTATTGGATCTGCTCTAAAATCAATAAGGATTTAGTCGAATAAAAAATCAATTCATAATTGCCTTCCTTCCTTCCAACAACAAAATTAAGTATATATCATTATTTGAATGAATTAATTAAACAAATTCATATTACTAGTAAAAAATATTACTTAATCCACGAGAATTGACTGGCAACAAGTGCTAAATCAGCGAGTTTGTCCAATATATACAAACATTGCTCACCAGCGCCAGTTTTTAATTTATTTGGTGCAAAAGTAATAGGAATATTTTTACTTTGTAATGCATTCAAAATATTTGAAATTGTTCCATTTGGATCATCAGACTGAAATATTATCGAAGTAATCTTTTATATTGAAATAAATATATTGTGAAAATATTGATAGTAATTAAAGATTTGAAGAATAAAAACCTCATGTGGAAATGAAAATGTTGAATCGATAGCTTTTTGGATGAGCCATGCAGCAAGTGTAGTGAAAATAAAAAATTGCTCACCAATATTTGTACTTTTTACAAAATATTCCCTGTAAAACTATTTCAAATTTACCTGATAACTATAAAAATTTCAAATTTCAAATAAGCTAACAAAAAAAAAAACAAATGTTGACAATAATTTTTTGCTTAATTAATGATTAGAAATAAATAATAAATGTGATAGCAAAAGAAAAACATGGACTGTTATATAATACCAATATAATAATAGTATAAGATGAATTTCAAATTTTCATGACGAAAAGCAATAATCATTCATTTATTTCATTGAAAATTATCTATTCCTAAATGATTAAAATATCTAATTAGTGTATAATTAAGGGATGGAAGGGATTTTACCTTGAAATAGTCCTATAGCTTGTAGCTAAATTTGCATAATCCTCTTCATAGTTTAATAATTTGAGCTTATCATTTAACTCATCGCTAATAACATATAGTTCATACTGCTGAGAAGGACTCTGTTCTTTTTCTTCTTGCCCATCTTCCTTTTCATTTCCATCTTTTTTATCTTCCATTTATCACAAAATGGGAAAACTAGAATTAATTTGAAATTTGAACATATATGTATAATTTGCAAAAACAGAATATTTCATTATATGGTTAGGAGAATTTATTAATTGGCACAAAAAACAACAACAAAATTTGATGAAACATCACAATATAAATTCCTAAACAATAAAGAAAATCGATAGTACTAATAAGTATGCAAATAAGATAGGTAAAATTATTAGAAAGGTAGAAAAAATTGATGTCTTTCCATAGCAACCATTGGTGACACCCATTTTGACATTGATTATCAGTACGTCTCAGTGTGGTGCAAATATCTCAACGCGGTCAAATGTCTCAGTCTAAGGAAATGCCTCAGTCTGTTTCAGTAATCACAGAAAACACATTTCCAAAATCACAGCCAAAACAAAATCTTTTATCTATAAATTTAAGAATGAATCTCTCAAATGAATATTCTATAATGATTTTAATCTCATTTCAAGTTTTGTTTTATATTTTTGCATTTGATTTTCAATGAATGATTTGTCTGCATTCCGTTAGCATCATAGCAACTTTTTTTTACGGAAAATTTATTATCAATTAATTTGGTGAACAATTTATCGCTAACGATTATATTATTACACCAATAAACGGAATAGAATAGAACGAAAAATCGGATTGAATTTTACATTAGATTAAAAGAGTAAAATGTAAGCATTTTCATGAAACCCCTAAGCTGAAGAAAATAACTGACGGGATTTAAAATGTGACAATTTATGTATAATGATTTCTGTGTGAAAATTAAGTTGAAAAACAGAGTTTAAGGTAAATATGGTACCATAAATGGTGCCATTAAGTTGGATATTTTCATTTTTATATTAGTTTATCAAGCAGAAACTGTGAAAACAAATAAAAAAGTTAATTGTGCTAAAAATAATATCAAAAAAAACATATCTTGTTATTCTGGAATATTTTCCAAGATAAAGGAACCAGAAACAGACGTTTTATAAAAACTAAACTTAGTCAGAAAAGATTTAAAACTTTTTTTCCATAAGTTCTTTTTGGAATTTTTGCGCGAATAAAACTTCACTTCCTTTATAAATAGAATTTTGAAAAATGAAATATGAGAAGGAAAAAAATTGACAAATATCTCAATTATCATTCAGCAATTAATATAATCTTCAAAATTCATTACCGTGGGAAATATGATAATTTCTATTTGTCCAGAATGGACAAATACTTTTTAAATAATAAATTAGAGCTACAAAAAGATAATAAAATTGGGATGAATATTAGTGCCAATATTTGTTAAGTGGTAAAAGATCAAACTGTAATTTAAACAATAAAAAAAAATTGGAGAAATGTCATATACGTGTTATGACAAGTATATGACATTTCTCCAAGAAAGAAATTATTATAGCCAGAATTTACTTTCTTCATAAATGTAATTTTTTTTTTTTTAAAAAAATATTCTCTCTTCTATCTTTCTCTTTTCTGATAGATTATTGCTTACTAAAATAATATTTTTTTCCACAGCAATATATTATGTTATTCTTTTCAATAATTAAAAAAGTAAGTAGTTATGAATTTCGGGAATGAAGAAATCAGTCTAAATTGAGTGATAAGAGGGAAAGTTTGGCATACAAAACCGCTCAGACATTTTATTTCTCGAATAGGCCATTTCTTTTATGCTCAAACAAAATAAACATTGAATTGACCTTCTAACGTTCATTTCCTTCTCTTGAAATTAAAAATAAAAATTAAATTTATGAATAAAGTATGTCAGAAATTCACTGAAACGCTAATCGGAACAATCATTTCTACATAGTTTTTTTTATTATCTGTAGATCAAGCTTATGCAAACTTTTCAGTGGTGTTAATAAATCCTTTTTGGTTTGTTTTTCATTTTCCTACTTCGTTACTGATCTAAACTGATATTTATCACTTCATATTTACTAACAGACATGCCAATATCAATGTCATTTGATCGCCAAAGATAGTAAAGAAAAAGTTAGAGATCCTGACCATAATGAATCGCTCAGTCAGTTAACATTCCATGAAATGGTTACTCAGATTGGTTTTCTCAAGATTTAGCTAAGCTAAACTCAGTTAGTGCAAATCATAAAATCCTTCCTTGAAATAAGTTACTTTAAAAGATAATTTCTATTATTGCTTAATTCAAATAATTTACCAAAAGACAGAAGTGCAGTAATAAAGCTGGAGATTAATAAAAGAAATAGGATAATGAGAATTCATAGCAATGACTGAATTTATAAAGATTGGAGTTATCAAATATGCTGGTAGTCGAGAAGTGAGAACGATTGTCCGTGAGTGCAGGATCAAATAATCAGACTACGAGTTTTGAGCCAAGCTAAACCAAGCGTGATGACCCAAATATAATAATGTTTAGGAGGAAAATTAATGAAATCGAAGTGGTGAAATATGCATTCTAGATATCCCTGCTAATAACGCAGTTAGCGCTTGTAAGATGGGGTTAAAAACTTTCTTAATTCCATCTTGCAAGAGGTAAAAACTTCCACAGTTGATGAAAAAGTTTTTGGAATATAAAAATTTGAGTTAATATGAAATTTCACGATAAAAACGAAATGAAATTGGTTAATTCGTATTAAACTAACTTGCAACCAAGAACTCTTAAAACTATCGTCATTTGAAAACGTCAAGACATTCATGATACCATCTGACTGCATTACATATTTGTTAAAATTTAAACAAAAATTTTATTTCAATAAACAACTGGTAGAGCTGTATAGGGGTTCTTATACAGCAATAGAAATAACATATAATATTACCCGCAAATTATTCACAGAAATGCTTCCATAAAAGCGACTAACCATATTATTTTCAAGAGATTTTTTCTTGCAATTTTTTCCAACTTCTTCATTGAGGTCTTAGGAAACTGTTATACATAATATAACAATCATAAACTGAATTTTAATAAAAAACTCAAAAGATTATCATTTTAGAAAGTACAATTAAGCTCTTTTGTCATTTTTAAACAAATATGCATAATCAAAGGCAAAAAGGCCGCATAAATTACCATTTTATATCTGTAAGAAGGAAATTTTAAAAAAATAAAAAATATCGCTGAATACTAAATACGGAGTGCCAACACTCATTTCTCAGTGCACAAGTCTTTATTCAGGAGAATTGCTAGACTATACCATTTGAGAAGATCAGCTATGATTAACAATCTCCAATACTTTCATCCATGCTATATTCAGTATTATTCCGAGAACTAAGACTTTTCGTAGATGCTTTTTCAATTTAAGTGTCAGATACAGAATTTTATGAATGTCCTGTCCTCCGATGACGTATTAATTGCTTGATCTCTGCTTCATATATCAAATCCGAGATCTGTTTTTTGAGAGTAAGTGCCGAAAGAGGTGATGTCAAGCAAAGTCGGCGTAACGCACTTGATACACTTCGACCTAAAATTTTTGTAAAAGAAATTTTTAGCATTCCAGTATATATACTAAAATTATATATAAATATAAGTTTGATAAAATATACAACCTGTAGAATAAATCAGTACCTTACAATGAAAATCTCTTATACACAATAAACAATATACGCAGCAATTTAATGAAACTTACCAAACCAGGCGCATTCATCGTCTGGCTCCTGCACATTTTGCAGATCTTCGTTGCTTGCTTCCGATGCCTTCCTTTTCATTGCTTTTTTCTGAAGATCAGCTAGAGCACTTGCACAAGGATGTATTTCTGGATTAACCGGCGAAGGCGATCTCAATTTGTTTGAGTCAAATCCGAGATGTTGCGATAGCGGTGAATGAGATGCTATACCCTACAATAAATGGTTGGTACTGTACTCAATAATTTAGTGGCCATATGTTTATGTCTTTACACAACAAAATCAATGTCTACATAATATGTAAAAATATTGACGGCTGAATGAATAATTATCAGCAAAAAATTTGATTCATTCAAAAAATTGTCCACATTTTTTTCTACATTATATATATCTAATAAATATCTTTCTAGTTTTGGAGAAAAAATTCTTGTTGCAATACATTGTTACTTCATATTATTGTACAACGACTATAGATAACAATGCATTAAAATGATCAACTTTGTTTATGAAATTAAAACGAAAAAGCTATACTATAATATACCTCCAAATAATTGATGTTAGGTGGAACAAATTGAGCAATATGCATTTCAATTGTAGGCGTTGCAGTCGGTGTGACTTGAATATCAGGTATAATAGTGTTTGCATTATTAAGAGTGCTTTTGTTACAACTGCTATTGCTATTGCTGTTTGCAGAAGGAATGGGAAGGGAAGTCGATGCGACTGCTGGAAGTTCTGTTACATTCAGTATCTGTCCACTGTAAAAGCATACCATTAGTTGAGCAATGATGAATATTCAAAAAACTAATTTTATTCTAAAAGTCGAAAAACAAAGAAACAACGAAAAAAAATCTCTGTAGGCATGCTTCAAATTAATGGATGAAAAGTAACATGTAATGCCACACTAATTTTTCAAAGAGTTCCAAAACAAAAATAACTGGACCAATATTATTTTCAATATTAGCCAGCAAAATTTTGTAGAACCCGACGTTTTCTTTTATCACACAATTAATGAGCATAACATTTTTGAATACAAAAAGTGAAACCATACTCTATGCTGTTGTTGCTGTCATCAGACATTTGTTTCTCGACAAGCGAACTAATCAATTTTTCCAGTGTATTCGGTGTGCTTTCTACCAAAACTGTGCTGCAGTACAAAATTCTTATTTGATTTCTTCAAAATTTTTGTAACCTAATAAAATAACTGGTAAACTTTAACGATACCTTCTTTCTTCCTTTTTTTGTCTTTAAAATCTATTTACTTCTAAAATTTTCGACCGAGTCTACTCTCTGAAAAGAATAATTTAATAAAACTGAATTACCTATTCAATGCAGAAGACCGATTTCGATCTGGACCGAAATTATTTTTAACGAATTGCATTTTGCTCCAGAATCGCCAAGTTGGTTCCACGTCTTCATAGCCTGCATTGGCTTCTGCTTGGCGCCTTTTAAGTTTCCTTTTGAATGTATCCTTCAAATTTTTCCATTGTGTACGAACATCTTCTTCTGAAAAACGAGAGTTTTAGAAAAGAAACTATTTAACAATAAAATGTTTAATACAGAGAGTTTTGCAGTAGCAAACAGCTGCAATATCTATACATTTTCAACAAATAACATCCAAGTTAGCACTAAATTGGAACTATTGCAAATATCAATGCAATCATTCCTGACAATTCACACAAACATATGCATAAAATACTTTCGAAAGATTCAATTCTATGAATAATCGAACAAGTCTTTAAGGCATGACATTTGCAAATAAAGGAAAAAGCAGAGTGCAAAGGACCTGTGTATAGGCCGGCTGTTACTAAACCGGAAGCATTAAGTGCACCTGCGACTTCTGCAAACAACTCTTTCTTCCTTTCCGACGTCGCATAACGCTCCTATAACTCAATTCTTTTCATAAAATAACGCGAGAAAAGTGTTCCTCGATAAATTGTGATTGTTAGGAAAAAATTTTTTTTCGAAAAGTGCAGTTAAAATTATGGCTGGGAAATTTTTTTTTGAAGATCTAAATGAATTTCATAGATGTATGTATAATGGACAGTGCGAATTACATCCACTATTTGGTACGTATTTCGATTTGTAACCAATAGCAATGTTAAAGCATTTAAATCGATAGTTAAAAAAGAACAGAAACTCATGAGACAATTCAATTCGAATGTATTCATAAAAGTAAATGTTTTCTGTATTTATTTCACTATTCAATAGTCAGTCCCACACTTCAAATTTAAATTAAATGCTGCTATTAACTTTATTTAACTATTAATATTTGCAGAAATATCAAAGTACAGTGACTAATTACTGTAGATATATCAAATATCCATTATTGATGTAGGGCAATGGTTTGAAATTTAAAAAAATTTTTTTTAAACTATTAGAGCAAAAAGGTTGCGAATCGTCGGACCATGAGAAAGAAAATAATCAAAACGAACGGATAGATAAAAAGAAAACCGGTGCAAACACATGCAAATTTTATTTTTATCAATTTTATCCTTTCCTTTTTTTTAAATACACAGAATGGAAAATAACTCAAATAAAATAGTAAAAAAGAAATGTATTGAAAAAATAAACCTTTTTATACTCCCAAACTTCGCGACGTTTTCGCACTTCCTCAATTAAAATGAGGCGCGAATCATCATTCCACATTTTCACCATTTGATCTAAAAATTAACTCAATTTACGTGTTAAACTCTGTAACATCCAGTACAACACTTCAGCATATTCATTCCATAATCATTCAATTCATGCTTTCGTGTTCAATGTTTGAATGTGCAGTAACCAGTCGGCAATCGAAATAATAGAACCATAAATCAAGGAGAACCTCATCATGAAAGATAAACATGATTTTTTTAGGTAGTCAAAAAATGCGATGTATAAAATTACTGAAAAGAAATATAAGGCGGGGTCAAAGGATGAAACATGAAGTAAGCAGATAGGAGTATCTTTCATAAGTTAAATGAAGGTAAGATGAGATGAAGTGAGATGCAGATGCAGATCTATCTACCATTCAATTCGTTCGTACATCTATCCAACAAATGCTTTTCAAGAAAGAGCAAACCAAGCGAAAATATAGAGTTCGAGAAAGGGTGGGAGGGGAAAAGGGAGGGATGGAGGAGAAAGCACAGGACACGATGCTACTACTATCATTTTGCCACAGCTGTTGCCTGCGTCAAGCGCCAGCGACTAGCGGCTGTTGCAGCGACGAATTTAATGAATCGATACAACGACAGAAATGCTCGCGACGATAATGATGATGATGATGGCGGTGATGACACGACCTAATACGCTGAGGAGTGCAATCTGTACTGATGCCAGCTGTCGTAGGTACATTCATCATGTCGCTGCATTGCGTATATTGTTGTTTTCTTTGACGAGGTGAGACTTCGCGAATCCTTTTGACTAATCTCTTTTGTAAATCTGCTCCACCCATTTTTTTCTATGCATAGAACTGAACAAATTTTTTTCAAATATAGATTCGATTCAGATTGGTTTAAATTCGAATTCCTTTTTCTTTCCTATTGACAAAAAACTATTCACAAAGTAGTTGTAAGCAATATTATTTATATGGGGATCGAAATTATGATTTCAAATGCAAATAAAAATAAAAATCAAAAATCTGAAATGTCAGTGGAGAAATGTAAACGTATTTGACTAAATTAGAAATTAAAAAACTTAAATCTTTGGGCTCAATTCAAGAAATTATTCTTTACAATTTCTCCACCAAATTTAAAAGGAAATTCAGGTTATAAATGAACACTCCAATAAATCTTTGAAGGAATTACCCACA
>UPTC01001374.1:0-16736 GCA_900537255.1 Acanthocheilonema viteae
CTGTCAGTACTTTCCAACATCATTGGATATCTAGTATATAAATGAGC
Source organism: Acanthocheilonema viteae (assembly GCA_900537255.1). Lineage (NCBI taxonomy): Eukaryota > Metazoa > Nematoda > Chromadorea > Rhabditida > Onchocercidae > Acanthocheilonema > Acanthocheilonema viteae. Next base: position 48 of record UPTC01001374.1, read on the forward strand.
TAGTGATTTTTTTAATACGCAAATTTTCACTGAGTTCTAATCCCAAAACAGTTTAAGCGTCTTAATTGCTTTTCTGACATGAAAACAACAGTTTCGAATCATTCTCTTCTTATTATATACACTTTTAGTTGATACTACTTGTAATATACTAATTGCAATTGACCAAAATCTTTAAATACACAGTGCTTTTGAAAGTATGGAAGAAATGGCAGGACGTTGTCAACATTTTATTTCACAAAGAAAGAATTCGACCTGTAGTATGAAAAGTAATTTAAAATAAATGGAACAAACTGGATTAAAACGAAGTGATTCATTCTAATGTTAGTTTTTTCGGCATGAATTGGACTAAGTTTACTGTGAAGGATAAAAAATAAACGCAGCGAAATATTTTGTCAATAAAATGCTTCATTCATTCTACCCATACTATTAACACATTTGTTGCTTTTTAAATTTTTTTTCATCTTTCTTGCTTATTTTTTATTAAGAAATCACAGAAATTTAAAGCCTGAAAATGATATTAATAAATTATTTTCAATTTTCAAAGCATCACATTAGGATTTTCGTAAGATTTCAACAATTGTTTAATGAAAATTGTTGGGTCAAGAAGATTGTTTGTTATGTGAAGTTCTAAACCTCCCATCAATAAATGAAATTGGCGGCTTTTTCGAATGATTATTTAACTTTTTTTATATAGCTATTAAGCCAACTTACACACAGACACACACACACACACATACACACATACATACACTCATACACACTTTCCAGCACAGATAGAGTGCGACTTTATAGATATACTATAGGAGAAGTGTAAAGTTATGGTGCACACCACTCGATTTGCTTACATTGAGAAAGATCATGCCGGTAGCTCTGACAGTATTATTTCCATCGTACAATGTTACTTGGAATAGCTGTCATCCAGAAATGACTGTTTTTCTTCATTTCCTTATAACCATCCTTTCCTAACCACTTAGAATTGTAGGATTTATTCGAAATTGATTGATTATCATGTTATTGTGCTATGAGTGTATGGGTATGCATTATGGTAGTATCTGTGATATTCGATTTGGTGTTAATTAAGCAGTGATGTTGCAATTAAATTAAAAATTAAGCAGCTAAAGGTTGGAAGATATAACATTTTCCATGTCTAATTTTATTGGAATAGAATCTTGCAAACACTGCTTAAGTATAATACGCATATTAAATTGCGATTCTTTTGATGATAGAAAACGTCACTTAAATTTGCATTAAAATGTATTAAAGAGCTAATCTAACTATTCCTTTACCATATTCGATATAGATATGAGTCATTACAAACATCAGCTGATGTTCGTTTCTTATGTTGAATTTATTGGCAAACGGCATTTGGGTGTGAATGTAGATTATTTTTCAAAGCGTTACTATATTCAATGCTCGTCTGAACTTCCTGGATATCATCCGAGCTTTTGACTTTTTCGTCGAGCATTTTCTAAGCTCTCGTTGAAAACAAGCATTACAATTTCGAAATTCCGTGCTTGCACTTTCAAGAAAACATAAAGATTAAATGAAGTGAAAGCAAGAAACACTGCTGAGCAAGTCGGGAACATTCTCTGAGGTGTTTTAAGCATTCATTTTCATTCTTAATATTTTTTTGCAACCGAGGCTTGTTGAAATTCTCATGTAATTGAATACTGAATATTTTTTATTCATTATTTTGGATGTATTAATTTTTGACAAAAAAGTGAATGGATGATGTTTTGAATAATTTATTGCAATTTGTTATCCAGAATGCGAAGTTGTTATTACGATTTTGATTTCGATATTTTCCGAAATTCGCAGCCGGTCAGATTTTTTCCGAAATTTTCTCAGGAAACTTTTAGAATAATTCAGTGGTCAAATTTGCTTGATCGATAGCAGCAATGGCTCAGACAGAAATGGTGACGGTGCGTATGTCGCGCGGCCAAATGGGTACACCATGGGGTTTCGATATTGGACCTGAACTGGCCATCATTCACGTATAATTATCATAATTTGTCCTTAAACAGTTCTGAAAGCTACATATGATGCTTCAAAATTTTATTAAATTTTATGAACAACAATTTTCAATTTTTTTAGTGTTTTACATTATGTTCTTGTCATGAGAGATGGCTAATGAGCAAACACTGGATCAGATCGTTATACATTGCTAAAACTTGCTCTGTGCTTGAGTTCTCAACAATTCTAAAATTTATTATGTAAAAAATTCACGTCAGATCTTAAAAACTAAAAAACAATATTTTAATATGCCTAGAATTTGTTGCACAGTGATTTAAAATTTGCTCCTCATAATAAAGATTAATAAAATTAATATGATCTTAATCAAAGAATTCACAAAATTCTCGATTTTTTTCAATCTTCTACTTCCATTATAGACCTAGACCTAGCGGAATGCATATGATGGGTGGTAGTATTTTAGGCCTTTCACTAATATCAAATTCGACATATTGGCATGCGTTATGAAAAGACACGCTTTTCTAAATAACCAATCAGTTCATAATGGCATAATGATAATCTGATTAGGCTATTCGCTAACTATACAGCTTCAATGTTACTTTATTACTTTTTTGCATAATATTAGCATCAATTCTCTGCACAAAAAAAAGGTTGGACTATAATCAATTGCGTGATCTCATTTCGGCGTCATTAAAAAAGGTTTGAGAAATCTTGTGAGCCCAACTTTTTTCACAAAATTCTAATTGTGCTTAATTTTTTTAGAATTGAATGCATAAGATAAAATGCTACGAAAAAAATGCTTTGAGGAATTGATTGACTACAACTATTGTTGTGAATACAAACTGTTTACAAATACGCTTAGCATTTCCTCTTATTAAAAACAGCAAAACATAGAATATTTATTGAATTTTCCTTGCATCTCTTCCTTAGCCGTTTCAAATATCTTGATATGAACAAAAAAAAAAAGCAATAATTCTTTTTTCATTTACCGAAAATCACTCTCCTAATCAAAAATTCCACTACTTCATTTTCTGTTCCTTTTCTTTCAGTGGAATTTTATTCATGTTTATCCTACTTTCAAATGCACATCAATTTTAGAATCTTAAAGGCTACTAAATTTTGAAGTAGATCAATTTTTTTTTTGAAAGAAATAAATCTTGAAAGAAATAAATTTTGAAAGAGATAAATCGAGACTTAAAAACTTACTGTCAAGTTTTTTCAAAAGATATTGCCGTGCAATTAAGTGATAAGTGCTAACTTATTCAACGTTTCAGCAGTCGAATTCTCGGATATTGTAGTGTTGATAATTTACTAAACTGTATCAAAAAACTATACAGGCACAGTTCAAAAATGTTAATAAATTTACAACTTCAACTCGATTAAATATATTTGTATTGCAATATTGAAATTTGCTCCAGGTAATCGGAGGTTCACTGGCTGACCGTGCTGGCTTATTAAATGGAGATGTTTTAGTAGAACTTGAAGGTCACCAGAATTTAAATGTCGAATTAGCAAAACAATTGTTGTCGAAAACGGAGCATAAAGTGGAATTGATTGTACATAGGTAAGTAATCAAATTAATTAGAATCAGCGAAAACATTGGCAATAATAGGGTAACGATTTTTATTGTCACATAATTTATGTTTTTATTATGATACAATACGAGGAAGGATAATAATATGCAATATTTCAACTCCAATTTTGAGAGCTGAAGATTCTTATATTGATCAGTTAAGAGAGCAGTATTAAAACGCCGAAGACTGGTTTCTAATTTTGTTTTTCAATCTCATAGCAGTCGAGATTTCAAAACTACACTCAATTTATAGAATTATGTGAATTTTGATTTGCATTTGTTATTGATTATTTATTGTTAATTTATTATTAATAAGAAGCTTGCGGAAAAATTTTAACGGCAGTTGCGGCAAAACGGTAAAATAGAGAAAATAGCTGATTTCATTTTTCTAATAGATAGAATTCATTCGCGGAAATTTTTCAAAATCTCACACATGACAAGTGTAAAAGTGAGCTGCACATGCACTGTCCTAATTTTGAAAAATTTTCGCTCAGCTCAACTGGGGAGCATCTTCGTCCCATTCGAACATTCCAATTTAACCCACAGTCATTCTTCTTATGTACCAACTTGCCTGTACACCTAAGCCTTGGTAAATTTCTCTTTTTTTTTAACTTTTGCTATGACCAACGTAGATCAAAATCTTTTAATAATTAAATCATGAACAAATTTTTTAAACATTGGAATCGTAATAAAAATGAATAATTTTAGGACAGGAGGCAATATAACACATCGAATTTGGCAACCATCGGTAACTGAAAATACAGAATATAATAAATTTCAACATTCTGTATTCAATGTTCCTTCGACCGATGCTCAGAAGATGGAGTCTCCAATTGTCCCTTTGAAGGTGTCGCTGGAACATCAGAATCCGGTAATTTCTGCTTTACTTGAATTAAAATTAGCAAATCCTAGTTAAACGAACACTGTTTTCTCTTTTGAACAAGAAATCATAAAAAATGAAATATAAAATACCATGGAATTTTAAGATAACAAAACTTTGTCGTGAAATATTATAATGAACAAAGTGCAAACATCAGAAAGATATCTGCCAGCTTTAATGAAAAAAATTTCTAAATTAATTTATTTCATCGAAATTAATTGCCGGTTTTCACGTGGTTTCATTTTATTACTTAATTTCAACCAATTCAATCTTCAACAAAAATTTTTCCTTTACATTTTAAAATTTTTGAATACGATAGAACCAAAATGATTATGTTACAAAAAAATGTTTCAAACCGCTTCAGTTTCGTTTGTAACCATGTTAAAATGACTTCCTACCATATTTTTTCTTGCAGCATTTGTTACAGTCAAATTTTTTTCCTTTTCAAACATGTGAAAGAATAAACCACCACCTTATCTTTCCTCTCTAAATGTTTATAATTGATAACACAAAAATTCGGTTCTTGTTTTTCATCTAAAAATTATTTTTTGTTCCCTTTTATCTGTCAACTTAAAACTTAATTACTTATTCTTGGATCTGACGAATCATTGTTAAAAAAAATACAGACTTTAACCAACTCTTACATTTGTATCCTGCAGTACTCTATTTAATACATTAACTTCTATCCGCATGAAAATACATCTTCGAAATGAATTTCAAAGATATAAACATGCTTTTTAATGTATTTTTGAAAAATAAGACACATTTACATTTGCCGTTGCTCTTTTCGATTAAATTTATAAAAAATTTGATTACAACATTGTTTTGTCTCTAATTTAAATTTAAAATTATCATATGTTCTTCATAGAATTTCCAGATTACATTATTTGGCAATTCAATTTTAATTTATGCATAGGTTTTTAATTTTGAAAAATGCAGTTATGTAAAAAGATAGAAGTTTTTCTAGATTTAAAACCATGGAAACTATTAATTCAAATTAAATACTCAGCTACACACTTTCCAAACAAAAACTGATTGGGGTGAAATATTCGCCAAACAAGATTATTCCAGGAATCAATCCCAATCCCTGGTTTTAACGTCGCAGCTCAGCCATTCGGTGATCATAAAGAGGTGAAACATTTACAGTACAATTCACCGATGCCACTTTATTCGCCACAAACAGCTGCCGAACAATACCTTCAACAAACGGGTGGACTATTTGGAACTGAGTATGCTTTGATTTAAAACAGTGAACATTTCTTGATTTTAAAATTATAAAAGATAGCCACTTACATGTATTTTAAAAATTTAATTTATTTGTAAATTAAAACTAAAATTTTACATGCATCTGCAGAGAAGAAAAACGGAATGTCTTAAATCAGCTATGTTCATTACAGACATTATAATATTGACCCATATATCACAATAATTGACCTATATCTTCTGTTACACTATAATAATTGCTGCATACTTCGTCACTATTATTGGATATTGACTTTTGCACGATCAGAAATAAGTATAATTACAATAAAGAAGTGTGCATTTTTAAGTTTAATTTGTTAAAAGCTTTTTTCAACGGTGGTCAGCCATATTGTTCTAATCAAGCAAAAATAGCATTATAATTTAAGTACGTAAAAATATTTCAGTCCAAATTTGGCTAAACAAAAGGAAGTTCCATCGTATTTGCGATCAGAAACACTTCGCCTTATCCAGGAAAGCGAACGGTCGAAAGAAAATGGAAGACACGCGACACCAGTTAGATCAACTAAAATCAATCAAGGTATGTTATTACATTTTCAGTTTCCATAAAATCTTATTAGCTTAGCTCTTAAAATTCTCATCATTCATAATGAGAATTAACTAACACTTATGCTGCAAAGTCTTCAAGTTTCAAATTTCAAACATCTAAAGCATTGCAGGAAATTTAAAGGTTATTATATGTTTGAACTAGTCATTATGATGTTGTAATACAATAATAAACAACTTTATGCTAAATTCTTTCATTTTCAGAAGAAACTCGACCGAATGTGGAAAATATTTCTGAAACACCGATGTGTTTTATTTGTGGACGCAATATTAAGTATGTTATTTGGACAATTCTCATTTTCTAAAGTTTGTAACATTGATTCTAGTGCAGAAAATCTGAGTATGTTCCGATTTGAGTGAAAAATTTTAATTTTAAAAATTCTTTATTGAAAATTTATCGCAGTAGTAACAAAGTTTTGCCAGATTGATGAATTTTGCTTGATCGCATATATTAATCAAGTTATGTATTATTATGTAAGCATATTAAAATTTTTTTTTCAGTTGGTTAGCATATGATAATTGTAGTAATTCAGTGAATTTTTCGACTTTATTCGGAGTTGCTAACACTTCAGTACTAATTTAGAATTGTTAAAATTTACTCTCTTATCCTTAACTGTGTATTTTTGTTAAATGATGGTAGTATTTATAAATGCGGAAGTAAATTACCAACTGAAAATTCATTGAAAAATGAATGTAGTGGATTTAGAATTAAACTAGCTTAAAAGTTTACTGTTTTTAAATGAGAATTATCAACCCAAATGAAATAACATAAGAAATAAAGTCACTCCTATAGATTATATCATTTCATCTCCCTTAATTCATTTGATGTACGGAATGAAACTAATCAAGAAAAATTTTTTTAGATGTATTTGAAGAGCTATAAAAGATTACTCAAATATATGAACTTAATAAAGAGTTGGATTAACTGATAGACATACTTATCCTGCTATTCCATTGTTATCCTTGCGCTAACAATTAATGAGTTTAAAATTTTTTAATAAAAATTAAGAATTATAATAACTTCAATCGTCATTATTTGCAATATATCTTATAAGTGAGAATTTTAGAGGAGTGATGTGTCGAGCATATGATCATACAATGCATAGTGATTGCTTCCAATGTTCGACGTGTGGTAGTTCTCTTAAGAACCAAGGACATCATTTTATCAACGACAAATTTTACTGTGACATCCATGGTCGCCAGCTTAGAGGAGGTAGTAGCGTCGCAAAACGTGATGAGATCCATTGGTCTACCTCGTATGTTGATTTTGTTAGTCACTGATACTGTTAGATTCGATGATAAGCGACCAATTCTAGATTTGGGTTTAAAACTTTAAAGTCCTTTTTCAGGACATCTAGTGAGCCGGTAAGCAATATTAGGAATAGGTTTTGCCCTCTTCTTCTCTTTTTACCTCCTATTATCATTTCTATTTCATCTAAACTTCTCTTCTCCATCATTTATTTGCTACGGGAATATATTACAACAAATTAGGGTCGGAGTTAGCACCTCGCAACAATAGATTCCAAAGAAATTCGGGTACAAAACATCTGGTGATGTACAAAGGATGTCTTTAACCGTAAATAACAAAGACAACAATAGTGGTTGGCAGTTATGATGACAGTGGTGTTGATATTTACTACGGTGATGTGAGAATATTAGAATAAATCTTCGACCGGATTCCAAGCAATTCAATTTTGCTTGATTGGATTGGTTAATAGCATGCAAATATAATAAAAGGGATAGAAAAAAGAAATTTTTCATGGGTATTAGGAATTTTTTGGGTTCTACAACTGTCTTAGATTTTTTTTATTTTTCAGACGAAGGCCCAGAATGGTTCCAACTTCTGACAAAAATACTTTGCTAACTCCATATCAGCCAGAAGTTATGACTCGGGAATCGATTTCAATCAGTCCAACACCATGGAAGACACAAAGTCCCATCAGGTGCTCAGTAGATTTTTCTAATTTTATTTTTGAAGCTATCTTTGCTAAATTTAAATTTTCTGCTCACACAAGATTAATTCTTAATTGAAAGGGTTTTAATTTTATTCGTTGGCAACATATTATTTAGTTTCATACCGTACAAATTTTACATATTTTATCCAAGATTTTGAATAAAATAGTTTGATTCACTCTGCCAGAAAAAAATTGCTTGTTTTGTAGTGGATAAACTAGGTAGTTCAGCCAGTACTTATAAATGTTGTCAATATTATATCACTGACAACATTTTGATTTTCCATCAATTTTGAAATCCATTCGAATTCATTATTATTTATAATGGAATAGTGAGAAAAGACAAAAGCACCGACAATTTGCTATAAGGGTATTTGGAAACTAAAACTAAATTTTCGACTTTTATTTAAAAAAGTCAATATTTGCATTGGTAAAGAGATACTTAGCAGTAGCGTACATATCTGTAATATTCTTCATTATTATTCGGTTTTTAATAATAAATGCAAAAATAAAAGCACAAATAAAATAATAATTATATTTCTGATAAGTTATAAAGGAGATTTTCTCGAATATTTCTGATGTATTATTATTTGAACTGTGAGTTGTAAATATTCACAACTGAAAAATAATAATAACATTTTAGTCCAAGCAATCGAGGTGTGCCACCAGCGGCTACTTTATATGGGCAGGAACTGAATGAATTGAGGAAGGAAATTTACAGTTCGTCGATGAGTTCAGGTAAATTGCATTACTTCAGCTAACGTATACTGAAAAGTTAGTTGGCTGAAAGTAGAAGATTGTTGGATGGTAGTCTTGAAAGTATCAGTGCTAACATCAAAATAAAGTCGAAAAATAAATCGAAAATTATAGGTTTGGTAATTAGGCCATAATTTAGTTCTTAGTATCAAAAAGTTTACATAAAAAGTTAAAGATAGAAATTATCATTCTTTATAAAATAAGCTTGAAAAACTTTATTCTCGTTTCATAGAAAATAGACTGGTACGAGTTGAATCTAATAATTATATAACTGAAGTAACATGCTTCTTTTTTATGTGAATTCGGATTTTGCTTACACAAATGTTTACAACTTAATTCCAATCACATTTATGTCAAAGTTTGTTTCGTAACCTTGTGAAACGTCCTTTTTATGCTAGCGTCATTGTGTATTCACGCAGGTAACGTGTCCGATCAACAATCACACCACTCTTCGCAAATGTTAATAAGCCGTGTCCGATCTTTGCCGCTTGCAATCCGGAAAGTAACTTCACCATGTCGGCTTCCATGTAAACATCACTGGCCTCCAGAATCCCAAAAAATTAAGAAATATTGGCAGTGCAACTATTTGATTGCTGATGCTTCTAAAGACTCCTCTAAAAAATCGGAACAAGATGAATTGCTTCTGTCAGTGTCAAAATTTATCAAGGAAAATGAGAATAAGCGGCGAAAGCCCCCAAGTCCTAAACGATACCTGTTAAGAGGTGAAGAAAAAAGTTGTCATTGGAAGCCTACCCATCATCTGGAAAAGAATGGAATCACTGCAGGTAATTTTAGCATGAGATGCAGATACCATTTGACGCCATGTGATATGTTTTTTCGAAATCCAAATTATTCGGAACATACGGAACGACGAAAGAAATTCTCAAACGAATACAACTGTGATGTGGAAGAGATGCATAAAATAAGTATAGGAAACTTAATTGATAATAGCAATAACTATGAGTGCGATAGTTATTTCTCTCCAAATGATATCAATGAATATCAACAGATGCAACAATATATTCAAAACAAGCCAGACTTGATTACAATCTCTCAGAACACTGATCACAAGACGGGAAATTTAGAAATTCGAAAATATGAAAGGAAGGGATGCGAAAAGGAAGAGCAAAATCTTGATGAAAATGATGTCGTTGTAGCGAACATCTGCAATAGTATGGAAATGAAAAATCTTCCCATAAAAGAGATACTTGATGTTCGAGAGCTGTCTGGTGAAACAGAATCACACAGATATCAAACAGATGTCAAAAATCATTGCGATGAAATTGAAAATATTGGCCTAGCTAGAAGTGAAAAGAAGGAACCAGTTATTGAAATGGATGAAAAGTTTATTACTGATGTCTCTCAAGATATTATTGTGAAAGATCTGTTACACCGCAGCAAAGATAGCAAGAACAAAGGAAATAGATGGAAAACATGTGAAGGGTGGAATGTGCTTGATATTCATAGTGAGAATGAAAAGATAATGAAAGGGATTGGAGAAAAGATCGAGGAGGAACAAAAAAAATCCGAGGGTTTGGATCCCATAGAAGAACGTGATAAACAGATTGCTATTGAAAGTATCACTCGATATCAGCTGGAATTACATGATCCGGGGAAGGAACTCTCACATATACTTGAAAATGCTATCGATTTCCTCAAAAATCTTGACAAGTATGCAAAAATTCATGTTTTAGTGGAATTTTTCTCGAACTCTTATCAAATGAGGCTTTAAAAGAGATTTTATAAATACTGATCCTAGAAATTTTCAATTTTTAATAAATATTCTTTAAAGACTTTATGTTGGATAATCAACAATGTTGCATATTTTACGTTAGTGCTACGATACTCTAGCATGGAAGACAAACTGATGGATGAAAATGGCTTTTGTCATCAGCAACAGAAAAGTACAAAATATCCGGACACAAATAAAATAATAGAAGTAGTGGAAAATCGATCAAACAATTGTCGAAATGTGGCTGGTGATATTTTTACAGTGAAAATCATTTGGGCGTCGCAACGCCATCAAATTTAATCATCGAAGTCCTCTATGAAATAGCATGCGAACTAAGGTGTGTGTTATGCCAATAACTCATGTGTCATCATTCCTCCATCCTCCTTTACACTTTTTTTTCGTGTCTTCATCATTTCAGCTTAATAATTTGATTAGGATATAGACGAGCTGATATCTTACTTTAACTTCAGTGATGATCTAGTGATGCCCGCATTATCACGGAATGAGACCTATATTGGTTATCAGTTCATCATGTCATATTCACAAAATAACATTTTCGGAAGTTGAAATATTGATTTAGAACAAATTAGATATCTCGCAAGTAGTGCTAACACTTGCGACATAATTAATTTGTCATAGATAGAAATAAAATCTTGACATGTTGTTGTGAAATATATGTGCGAATATATGAAGAAATAGATGGGCAGGCAGGTATGTGCTACTTTCTGATTGCTTTACTAATTAAAAACACTAACAGTCATGTGGTGAATGTACTGAAAAGTCTAAATTTCTTAAGGTAATTGATATGAGAAACGCATGTTGTGCAGTGCAGAGTGTCCAATTCTCACACAAGAGGAGTTTGGTTGAAGATTCTGTGAATTTCTTCAAAGAGTCCAATGAGTCCTAATAAAAAATATAAACCTGAATTGTTTTCGTAAAACAATTTGCATCTCTTCCCTTCTTAAACACCTCAAAATTTAAACTATTTCGCAATTATTTTCACTTACTTTCTTCTCATTTTTTTTTACTTCAATGACATGCATTTTTTTGAAACGCTTATCATACCGATGCGAAAAGTTGGCAATAAACTTTCAACCTCAGTTTACATTCAAACTTCAGTTCCTATTCTTAACACATTTAAATATCCACATATGTGTAATCCCACATATACTGACATTCATAACTCACTGCTAGAAACTGTTCGCTTCTCTCAATTAAAATTTTCAACTTTTCGGCTTAAAACTAAACTTCTTTTTTGCTGTTCTGTCTTTTAAAAATCAAAATTCTGGAAATTTGCAGTCAGTAGAAATTCGTATATTAAACCATCAAATGTACGTGAACCACAAAATGACGAACTGCCAAAAAGTCGAGGTGTACTTCATACTCAAAGTAACCGTGTACCGCGTTGCGAAGACTGCAGACAAGAAATAAGGTATTCTCGTTTTCTTCCTTTCCATTTCGAAATAAATATTTGTATAATTAATGTCCAAAAATTAATTATCAAAAAACCGTAGATTTTGTTTATGAATAAGTATTTTGTTCTGTTTTTGTAGATTGGCTTTGTTTATGAATATAAGTATATATTTTTTATTCTATATATAACATATTTACTAAAAGCAATTATATTGAATTACGCAATGTGACGACATTGGGATTATTCATTAGTATATTATGATGATTAAGAGGAAGATGGGAGTTTCACTGGTTAGATCGGCTTTCAAAAATTTGACAATTTGGAATTGGCATTGTTTGCAGGGGTGCATACATCTTAGCGAATGGATTAGCATACTGTCCAGATCATTTTGTGTGCTCCAACAAATCATGTGGTCGCAAATTGTTGGACATTGGTTTTGTAGAAGAAAAAGGACATAAATATTGCGAGCGTTGCTTTGAAACTGAAATTGCTCCGCGCTGTGCTAAATGCAATCAGCCTATAACTGCTGTTAGTTAAAAAAAAAAAAAAAACAAATTCCTTATAAGCATACAGAGTAGGATCGACATCGTCGGAGAACACAGCCAGTACTTTGCTATTTTCTCGATATAGGGAGTCGTTGTATCCACTAAGTGTCGAATAATTGTAAAAGCCATTGCTGCTAACCTGTTCGGTTGATTTCTTTTTACAGGACTGTCTGAATGCGCTTCAGAAACAGTGGCATCCGCACTGCTTTGTTTGCACTCATTGTTGTAATCCATTTGGAAATTCTGCATTTTTCCTCGAACAAGGACAACCATACTGTGAAGCAGGCAAGCTCTTCAGTCCATTCACTGTTTAAGTACTTCAGCTTCTTACACTTTCGTTATCAAGCTGAGTGTCGATTTAAATACTCTCGAACACGGCAATTTGAGATCAATGACTTTGAATTCTAGACTGGAATGCACTATTCACAACTAAATGTGTGTCGTGTCATTACCCAATAGAAGCCGGCGACAGATGGGTGGAAGCACTGGGAGCTGCATTTCATTCAAACTGTTTTAACTGCACGGTAAATTTATCATATTACATAGTTTTATCAAATATGTGCAAATGTTCTAAACTTTAAAAGTAGCGATAATCTGACCTTTGAAACTATGTCCCAAAACTATTTTGAAAACGGCAAGCAAAAAGAATCAAAGATATAGAATGCCCATATTCCTAAGCTGCATCGCACTTTAGTGAACTTAATCTACTCTTACTCAAGTTTAGTTCACTTCAGAGCTGTAACGTGAACTTGGAAGGAGAGAGTTTTTATGCCAAGAATGGAGCTCCATATTGCAAATTACATGCTTAAAAAAATATTATGTGAACAAGTTATTTTTTGTTTCTTGCTACTGCACCAACACGATGTAATATGATGCTATTTTGTAATCTCACTGATTCAAAATTCACTCAAGCTCATTATAAATTTCATACTCTGACAAACAGTCCAGAACTTCTTAATGAATGGAATGAAATATCGGAAGCACAAGGCAATCTAGATAGATGAACAAGTATTTCAAAGATCAAACAAATAGATGAATTTTTGCTCAAATAAGAACCATCATTTAAACTTCTAACCAGACATTCATCGTCTAAGCCTACATTTTTCCACTATCCAATTAAAATGTCCAATGTAAATGAGCATGATCGCCCGCAGCAAACCACCGAAGAGCACCTGAAAAAAGAATAAGCAAAATTGATGGAAAATAATTGATCAGAGAGATAAACAATAAAAAAAATGAAAAAATTATAGATGGATTATCAACATACTTTGATGATTCATAAGATATTTCAGAAAAAATCCAAAATATAAAGTCAAAAAAGTTAAATAACCTGTGCAACAGCTTGCAAAAAACTCTTCTCTGGTCCACCACCTGCTGATAATACTCCAAGTGCCCATCCCTCCAGACCAATGCATGTGTGATAATTACCATGAGAAAGATTATAAATGAGGCATTCAGCAACCGTTTCTGGTTTGAACAATCCTGCGGTACTGCTGATTTCTTTCAGTTCTTCCGGCATTGTCAATATTTCACGCTTAAAAATCACAGTCACAATATAAGTAATTTATTTTCATCTATTTTCAGATTTTTGAATAAATCAGCAACGGTATATAAAAACTACTTTTCAGTTACCTTAATGATATCTCAATCATAGAAGCATTATAGTAATTAGAAAAATCTGAAACCTGGTAGCCTTCTGTATTTGTATTTGGAGGATAGATTACCGATACTTGGACGTTATATGGAAGCAGTTCCATATACAACGCTTCAGCGAAACCACGCATCGCAAATTTTGTTGCTCCGTAAGCAGTATATCCCCAAATTGGACACTGACCCGCCGCAGAATTCACAAAAATGATTTGACCATCTCGTAACTTTTTCATTTTGGATACTACTGCTTTAGTCATATAAACCTGGAAGTAAAGATATCTTGTTAGATACGTTGGCAGTTGAATTTCGCAAATGTTTTTTATAAATATTACTTGAATCTAAAAATTACAACTATAAAGAAAAAAGCAGAAATAAAGAAAAGGGAAGAAACTTGAGACCAAGACGACTGTCTTCCCCTTTCAATCCTCATTACTGGATAAAAGCATACCGCGCTCAAAAAATTCAGACGCATTTGTTCCTCATATACTGATATATCAACCAAATCAAAAGCACCTTGCAGAGCATACCCCGCGTTATTTACCAAAATATTGATATCACCAAGTTCATTTTCTGCTTCTTCTACCACTGCTTTCAACTGAATAAGATCCATAGAAATTTTCAAGGAAATCAAAACACTTTATGGAAGTTTATTAAATATGCTTCAAAAAAATAAATAAATAATACGTTTAATTTTTGTTCTCACTTCTTATTCTATCTTTAGCTTGAGTAACACTCAATTACTTATTACACGATATACCTCACCACACTATAGGATGAAGTGACGTCAACACTATAATATTTTGCAACTGCTCCATTTTTTTTGCTTTTTGCAAGTGCATTCAATTCTTTACACACCAGTTCCAGCTGTTCCACGTTCCGCGCAGCCAAAGAAACAGAACAACCGCGCCGCATTAAGGCCGTGGCGATTGCTTTTCCAATTCCTTTTGATCCACCTATACAGATTTTGTTGTACTTTTTAATTTTAGAAAGTCATATACTATTATTGAAAGAAATAAAAACATTTAAAAACAAAAACAAGTAGTTCTAAAAATTTCGAATAATACAACAATCTACCACAAAACTAATGACTCTTACTGCGATGCTTTAGTTGCAAGGAAGTAAGAACACCTTGAATATTTATTTCAACTTAAAAAATATCTCATTAGCATTAATTCAGCAAATGATTTACCAGTGATGAATGCATGCTTCCCTTCAAATGATAATGGCTTTTTTCGTGGTAATGAAATGTAAACTAAAATTAGGAGCAGCCCATAAATAAAAACTATAGCAAATGTGAGGCACGATACGCAAAAATAAATATCCATTTTACTGCGCTTGAACTTCAGTTAACTGAAAAAAAAATTTAAAATAACTGAATTTGCGCAGTTCAATTTAATTTGGTCTAAATTATTCGTTTAAATTAACATTATTTTATGATTTGAGAGAAACCAAGCAAAATTTTAAACAGATTAGAAATAAAAAAGTGTTTAGCTATTTTAACACTATGACGGTATCAGAACAACTAGGCGCGCTTTCATAAAAATGAAATATCATCTCAAAATCATTTCATGAGCTTGAAGTGAAAGTAAGCAAAAAAAATGTAGTCTAATAGCACACAATACTAAAAAGCCAACCGAATTAAAGTGCAAAGCGATGGGTTTGCCGAAAAAGCGTCCATACAATGAAAGTGCTGCCCAAATGAGATTCGCGTCTGATGCTTGAACAACCACAGACCCTTTTCTTTCAATCTCGTTAAACGAACCTAACGAATAATTCGGCGCAGTCTGACCTAATATTACTCGTACCGCTTCATTGACCAGTATTTCAAAATCATGTGTAGTGAACGCACTCCTCAGTGGCACTCCGAATTCTCTGTAGTTTTCAATGTATATAAACATTCAACAAAATTAGTGGAAACGAATTCAATCTGTTTAATCTAAATCATCAGTTATTCCCTACACTGAATTCACGAAATTTATGAGATGAGAATAAAACTGAATTTTTGGGTTTTTCAATTCGAAGATCTTGCAGCTTATAATGGAAACTCAGAATAAATGCCAATAAGCGCATACACTTTAAACGTCAAGCGCCTCTGACCTATCAGATCCTTTCCTGACATATAACGTGCTCAAACTCTCAGTAATTTTGAAATGGCTTTCGTCGCAAATCCTGAAAAATGCGAATTAAGCATCACATCAAAATTACGCAGTTCAAATTCAATGACTGCACAAAATTAAACTGATCATCTAACCTTCTCCTGTTTCACTTATACCGCTTGCATGATCAATCTATCTATTTCAGGAAAGTAAGATATATCTAAGTACAGTCTTACTGTTGAAAATTGCAATTTTAGAACAAATTTAAAGTCATTTAATTTACGGAAGCAACGAACAAATCATTACATTAACAC
>UPTC01001375.1:4848-16735 GCA_900537255.1 Acanthocheilonema viteae
ACACACACACACACACACACACAACACACACACACACATATACTACGATGAGCATCACGAAGATCTGATCTCTGCCGATTTTCCCTTTTTCAATAGACGATAGCGATAAAGACGGAGGTCATCGTTATCCTGTTTTTCAGAAAAAGGAGGTGGCAGGATTAAAGGATGAAAATTTCGATGCAATCATTTTCTTTTTGTAAAACCTAGAAAATAATGAAGTAGTAGGCGATGAAATGGATGAGAGAGTAATAGATGGATGGATGGGTTGGGTTAGATGATGGAAGAGAAAAAGGAATTCTTGAACTGGATATTATTAAAATCAGGATTCCTAAATACACTATCAACTTTCTGCAAAAAGGAAATTGGGAAAGTTGTAGCGGTATTTTTATTTATCAATGATGATTGGAAAAATTTTTTCAATCATTTTACAACGAAATAAAAAACAAAAAAAAAAGTAAGAAATACATTAATTTTGTTATTAGGTTAAATTTATTACTTTTTTAATTTTTGAAAAATGTGCTTTTATCAATGCAAAAGATTTACATGCTTGTTAATGAGGATGAGTTTTACAAAAAGAAAAAAAAAGTGTGTATGAGAAGAAAAAGAATGAGAATTTATAATTAAAAAAAAAAAAATAGAAAGACTTGATTTGAATTTTCGCAAGATTTGAAGTGAAGTGAAAAAGGAAATGAAATGATTAATTTCTTTCAACTTACCCGAATCATTAAATAAAAACATTGGTCATGTCGTATCACTTTCTCTTCTCGGATTTTTCATATGCCCCATCTTAATGTCTCTTTCTTTTCTTTTCTTTTCTATAATCCTTTCCTTCATTTATCCATACATAAAAATTCAAAAAATATAAAAATTAAAATTAGAAAATTTTTTAATTAAACTTTAATTGAAATTTTCCATTGAGTATGAAATAAGCAGAAATTTTTTAATAACATTTAATTATGATCATTAGTTTGAAGCATAAATTATTATTTAGAAAATTTATTGAGAATGATCGAATTGTTATCAACTAATTCCAACGTGCTATCATTTTTTACATTGTTTTTTCATTGAACTGAAAATTTCAAAATAGATCTTAAATCAATTGAAGAAAAATTTTAAGTCTTAACTTACTGTTGTGGACAAACATTTTATTTATAGAGCATTAATATTTGTCATCAATCAATTTCAGTTGATATCTTTCTGAGTTGCAAAATTTGAATTCATTACTAGCAATTAAAATTAGCAGTTAAAATGAAGCTAGCAATTAAAACAAACTCATGTTCCATAATTTTATTATTCAAAAATAAATCTATTGCAACATTGTTTTATTACTCCTTTTTTTGATTTTCGCAAAAATTATTAATTAAATTCCTATTGTTAATCCATTTTCGAAATGAGATGATAATCAAAAAATTGCACATTTATTTTCTAATTTGTTCTTCACCGACAAATTTTTCATTTTTCATTTTACTTTCGTAATGCAATTTGCTATTCCCATATGATTTCTTTTTAAGTATTAATTCAAATTTTGACAGAAATGAGTCATTTAACCTTTTAGCTGAAATTAATAAGCACAGTTGAAGAAAAAACTTATATCAAAGACTTTGTTTTGGATCAATTCAAAAGCAAAATTAATATTATTCATGTTATATAATCAAAAATTAATCATTTCATTTCTCTGTTCCAATTCAAATCCTTTCCATTTTTTTCTTCACCAATTACATGATGTTACATAAATTTTTAAATTAATTTTAAATAATTTCCTTTTCTCAGTAATCATATCACTATTTTATCAATGTATTGAATTGTGGAGGTGATAAGAATGATTTAAACATTATCAATGATCTAGGAAAACAATATGCTATTTCATAGTTTTTCTCTCTTTTTTTGTATATCAATGCATTTTCTCAGTGATTTTTCGATCAAACTTCAAAAATGACGATGATGGATACGAGTGGGAAATGACTCCTCAAAATTAATGATAACCTAAATTAACAGTGGAACTGAGCTTGCAATGGATTTTTTAAAATTCCGATCATAATTGATACTTTTTTATATTTTGCAAAAAAAAATTTTTGCCAAGCATATAATTTAGTGATATTATATGATTAAGCTGATAAGTGTTAACTCAATATGATCGCTCGGAATTATCAAATAATAATTGATAAGTTAAAATTAAAATTAAAAAAAAGATGATATCCTTTCCCAAAAATATTTCAATAATTTCAGTTCTCGTTTAAAAGCAATTTTTTATCTGAATGATTGATCTTTGTAACAGCACAAATGATTGCCTCCTTTTTGCCAATGTTTCGATAAATTTATCAAATTTAATATCAGCCAATATTTCATTTCAAAAAAAAAATTATTCCCATTGATGGAATTTTGTTTCATTTTATATTTCGGAATGTATTGTTGAACATACATTCTGAAATAATTTAGTAGCTTTTTAAATTGTCTTCTTTAAATTCATAATAATAAGTTACTAACATATATAAATCAGTGGCCAATTTGAATTCATAAACTTATATTAATTATTTTATCAAATTTCAATGCCTTCCTAAAAAATTTATGTAATGTCTGTGACAAAAAAAGGAAAAAATGCAGCATTCTAACTGATTTTCAAAATTGCTATTCAGTAAATTTACACTTGTAAAAGAATAAAAATTCAATAATTAAAACGAAAATTGTCATCCGCTACTAACAGTAAAAGTTAATAAGTGAAAATAATGACCAAATGACCAGTAGTAACCGGAAATTATCTCCCTTCCCCCGCTTCTTCTCAACTTCTCCGATTTTTCCTATCATCATTTAATCAGTTTATTTCTTTTTTATTCACTTGAAAACCGCACATTTTGAAAAAACGAAATGAAAGAGATTTCTGTTTGAATATTTCGTGATTTGATTGTATGTTTTCTGAACAATGACAAAAATTTCGGTACCAAAAAAAGTTGTGATTTTCTTTTTTTTTTCTTTCGTTTTCTCTCCGAACGAAAATACCATACAATAGTAATTTTAAATTGAAATTAATGGCACAAAAAAGGAAAATTGAAGCTGTGAATTAATTCACCCTTTTTTTCATAAAAATATTGAAAATTGTTTAAAATTGGTACATTTTACATTTTATTGTTCTGTAAAATTCGTGTTTGCTTTTGAATTGAAGCGAATATGAGCTGATTCTTGAATAAATAATTAATTTTAATTTCAACTCAAAATTTCAATCCAAATTTTTTTTACTTCAGATACATTGGCAATTAATATAGGAGGTTACTTTGTTGTATGGTCATTAGACTATCGTATTTTTCCCATTCAACAAATAATGACTTTGAAATTTTTGATCAAATTACATTACTCTTTCATTTTTCATTCATTTGTTAATTGTTATTCGAGAATATAACATAACATTATTAAAAATGTCCTTTTTTATCGTTGATTTTAAATATGATGCAAAAAAATTTACCATAAAATCACGCATAAATTTAAAGATAAAATAAATTTCATTATTTTGATCAGATATGTTATGTGAAAAAATATGTCAAAATGTATATTTATGTATTAATGCACATTGAAATATATGAATTGATTTATCAAAACTAATTTAGAATCGTTAAACAATTGGTGACATTTCTTATCAGTTCATTATTTTTACAAAATATTTCATCCATTGCCCTTTTCTAGTAAAGAACAATAAGGAAAAATTTTAAATTATAAATTTTTCCATAAATTTAAAGTATATTATGACCTACTTTTTTCTTTTCTGCTTGGAATGAAATAATGACAGTAATAAAAATTAAAACTTTTTAAAAAAATAACTCATTTTAATTTGAAAAAAACGAAAAATCTCCAAAAAAATAACCATTAAACCGGAAAGGGTAAGAGAAGCAGAGGAAAGGGCATAATAAAACATAGCACTATTGATTAAATTAACAGATCAAATAATTCTGAACCTAAACTGATTGATGAAAACTTGTTTTTATAAAAGTTGCTTCTCTTTTGAAGTGTATTGGCTTCTCTTTCAAAGAAAAAAATTGATAAAACAAATTATGCTAGTATGGAATTTCCAAAAATCCCAGGAAAATAGTTGATTTAGCATTTAAAATTTCATCTTTATTGTCTTTTCTTTTGATTTTGTCAACAAAAAAGAATAAATTTAAAGATCATGAAAAGATATTGAAAATACACATTACACATATGGAAAAAATGGTTTTATGATATCCATCTTAAAAAACCGGATTCCGATTTCTTTAATAAGATAAATTCATTTGAACTAGATTACATTTATACATAAACCTTTTACAATAATTAATGAATAAAAAATTTATATAATTAAAAGTAAACTCTTTCTGTTTGCAAATAGCATAGCTTTTTGGAAATTAAAAAGTGATGAAACGAATTCATTCAGTAATAATATTAAGTGACATTTGTTAATGATATCAGATAAAATTAAAAATTATTCGAACATTTCGAATTTCATTTCTTGTTTTATTTAAGATTTATTGAAAAATAATAAATATCAGTTTTGTGTGTAGATTGAATAACTAAAATTCATTTGACACAATACAGTGTAACACAGATCGGATGTATCCGTTATCTATTGTGGAAGCGTGCAAGACAGTTGGGTGTGTTTATCAATGTGACCTGTGTGTGACCTATATTTGACCTGTATTTGACCGATATGATAAAATTTTTGAATTACTACTCAAAAAAGAAAACATACCTGTTAATGCTTTTAATATTTAATCAATTTGGTTGAATCAGATATTTCAATATAATCATTATGTTGCAATCATCAGATTAAAAATATATGAAGATTGATTCAGCAAGATTAAATTTTATATAAATAAAATACTAAATTACTTGAAAAATTGTAAAATTGTAAAAAAAATAAAATTCGATAGTTTTTAAATGATGAAAATGACAGTAATTAAATAGTATGACCGATGGTGAAATTAATACGAGATGAGCTCGAGATAGATATGATTAGTGGCCGAATTGAAGCTAAACGGTATTCAATTAATAAAACATTTTAATTTTAATGCTTTGACCTTTGCATAATTCGCATTCCTTTAGCTTTTTCAAACATTCACCTTCGGTGATTTTATTTCTAGCATATGAAATCACGAATTTCCATTCCTTTCAACAATTTTGCTTTTTTTTATGTCCGAAATATTATCAGTAATGAAATCTATAACAAGCATTGCTCAAAAATTGCAAAGTACAGCACATGAAAACCCTGATTTTATGATAATAGTGCTGTTAGCCACATATTATCTGAAAATTTACGCTTAGAATTAAATAAAAATTAGAAACTTGAAACTTTAAAAATTAAAAGAAAAATTAATTCGCTTAAAATTTTCAATTTTGACACGAATTTTTTCTTTTTTTGATAACATGAAAATACGAAATATCAACTGGAAACATTAAACATTTTACACTTATGCTTTTTTTTTGCACCAATTTAGCTTTGATTTTTTGTTCTTTCGTAGTCTAAAATTATCATTGGTAAACTTATCAAATATAAAAGTTCGACTAAATAAACTAAATTAATTGCTAAATTAAATTAAATAAATATATCATTTATTATTTTGAAATATAAATTATTTGCAATAAATATTAGATTTGGAAGTTAATAGATCGACTTTAAGCATTTTAATAATTATTCAAGGCATCAAATAATAAATAATCGTTATTATGCCGAATAAAAAAGATTTCAAACGACAAAAGGAACAAGTTAGAAACGAATGGAACCAGTCTTAATCCATTCCCTATTACAGCACTTATCAAAAGAAGTTAATGTAATCGAACTTATTATACCTTATATTCTTTTACCATTAAATTTAATTGCCAATTTAGTACTGGAAGAAACAAATCAAAACAACACCAATTTTTGCTTCTAATCCATAAAAATTTCCAATATACACAAAGTGATCGTCGATGAGAAAAGTTTACTGGATCGGATCGATGAAATTATACATAATTATTAACATCTTAATTGTTTCAAATGAAATATTTAAGTGAAAGGTACTCGGAAATTTCGGACATATTTCAAAAATCCTCTTTACAAACCTAAAGGAATCAAATTAAAATATTGTTAAAAAAATAAACGATTCATATGTATCAACTAACTTCATAAATTTCTGGCCCAATTTTGAAATGATCGTAATTGTATTTTTCAACAACTGCGCAGCAACATACTCCTTTTTTAAATTCATTTGAAGAAACCAAGTTCATCCCGAAGGTACTCAAAAAAAGAGCAACAATTTTGTTCGATTTTTACAGTTTAAAATATTTCTAAAATTTGAAACAATCATTAATTACTAGCTATTAGCATATCAGTTAATCTCCTTTGCTAATAAAATAACTATTATTAATATTACATTTCATGATTAATTAAAAAATCGTTATATTCCTTTACATAATTATACGTAATATTAAATAATCCTTTTAGCAAAATATGTGATAGAAAAATATTTTATAGAAATTACTTTGTTGTAAAACTTTTTGTAAAAAAATTTTTTTAAGAAATGAAGAGAGAGTGAGAGAGAGAGAAAGAAAGAAGGAGAGAAAAAAGAATCTTTTATATAATGCCGTTTTATTATTTTGCGCCTTTTCGATTTCTGATATTTTTAAATGCTTCTTTCCTTTTTTCTTAATTTGAAAAATGTGTATTTAAAGTACAAGGAAGGAAAAGAGGAATATTAGCAGTTGTTATTCAATTTCTCAAAGAGAGAGATGAAAAATAAACGGGATAGATCAATCTAAAAGGTGAGAATCAGAATAACTTGGCAGTGTCCTTTCAAATACCATAAGTATAAAATTTGAGAATAATTTCTCATCATGAACTTTTCATAATCTCAAAAATGAACTATTCCCTAACCTTTCTACTGCTAGTAAAGTGACCTTTTTAACTTATGGAAAAAATGGAGGACGCTTGAAAATATGAAAATGATAGGAAGAAATCCTTTCTTTGAAATTTATTTGAATATTTTAATTGATTTTTTTGAATTGTCATCTTTTTGAACTGATAAATAAGAATGTAAAATATGAATTAACGTTATTTTTATATCAACAATATGTCATAATTGAAAAATAACTGGACAAGTAGGCGAATAAAATAAGAGCATTTTATTTTTTTTAATAATCATTTTTATCCTTAAATTATTTCGAAGTTTTTATTTGAAATTTTTTGTTCTTCACATCTGATGATTATTCGTTGTTGGAATTTTTTATTTAGATGGAATTTCAAGTTGATAAAATTATATTCAACTTTATTAAATTGGAACGTATCGTTTTGCTTCTTTCATTGACCTTTCTTGTGGTGTCTTTTCGTAAAACTGGTTGATAATTTGTACATCTATCCTTATCAATTGCAATGATTACTATGTCACTTCGATTAACATAATAATATATGATGGATAAGTTAAATGAAATTATACTTTCATTTTTGCATTTTTCAACTAATTCTTTAAATTATTACAATTAGAATGATAAATTTGTTTGAAATTTATACAATATCAAACAAAAATGATTGAAATTATTTTACAAGCATGAATGTTTTTTTTTATTTCAAATAATTGCAAAGACATCAATGAAATTTACTTCTGTAAAATTATCAACTTTTGTGGATGTAGAAAATAAATTTTTTTTTTCTTTAACAGGAACAAACAGAGAAATGATTTCGATTAAAGAGAGAGAGAGAAAGAGAGAGAGAAAGAGAGAGATGATTGGTGGGGTAGTGGTTAAGACGGATAGTGAAAGGGGAAGGTGAACATCGATTAATAATGATAAGACAATAACCAGGAATTCGACACATTTGTGAGGACAATTATAACAATAATGGGATTTATGGGTCGTAATTATTTCAATTTCTACAATTTCGTCCTATTATTATTATCACCATCCGTTCCCAAACAAACAGTTTATGAGGGGTAAATTTGACATTTTATATTTCGATTATTTCTCACATGAACATCACATTTTGTTGTTATTGAAGTGATAAGGACAAGTTGAAAGTGAATGATGATGATCGATATAATCATTATGTTTGCACTGAAAACAACATTTTTACATTATTATAGTTTGGCATAATTTAGCATATCGAATAAATTTGTTTTTTTTTGTATAAATTATAATATATGTATAACATTCCATCTCGCATTTAAATTTTAATTGCTTCAAATTGCAATTGTAAAAATTATAACAACTTCTCAAGCAAACTAAAAAGGTTAGAAAATGCAAAAGTAAATCGAATTCGAAATTGAAAAATGAAACCAGTCTCCTAAAGAAAACTACAGTATTCTAAAAAAGCTGATAATACAAAGAAACAAATGTTACTTTGTATAATAAATAATTTAAGAATTAAAGTAAATTCTATTTGAGTTACAAAAAAAGAATGCTGTAACATTTGATAATGATGAAAATATGTGTGAAATTTTTGATGAAATTAATTTCATACAATTTAAAGTGCAAATAAACTTTCTTCGCCATCTCAGTAAGACATATTGGGCCTTAAACTTTCCCCTTTAAAAATGTACCTCAGCCATGAGCCAGAACTGAATTGTTAATTTTGATCTAATTATATCAAAAGATAAAAAAATTAATGGCAATTTAAAAGACAGAAAGGAGAATGGAAGAATTTCCGAAAAATTAAAGAAGATTTTAATAAAAAGAAAATTTTAGCAACGCATATATTTCACAAATTTTTAAAGGCTTATTTTCTGTAAAATACAAAAAAATTGCAGTGAATAATTCTAATTGTAATTTACCGAATATTTTATCACACATTACAGTAATATTATAAAAAAGCACTGTAAAATTTGGTAATGACAGAAATATATGAAATTTTTGATAAAATTGATTTATAAATCAGATATGATAAATAGTGAATCTATCAAATAATAGCATGCTTACATATCTGATAGTGATTTATCATTGCAAGCAACATTGATCTGATTGATTATTTGTATTTGCTAAAATTTCAGGTGTTAATTGCATTCTTTTTGGTGCTAAATTGCATTATAATATATTAAAATTCATTGTTCTGTACATATTCTTTTCTTTCTTATTTCGCTTTATTGTTCGAAAATTATTTCCACCTACTTTTTTCCAATTCTCTTTTTAAATTGATTGTTACGCTTCATTAATTTTTAAAAATTTTATAACGCATTTTTACTTATTTAATATTTGAGTGAACGTTTGAATAAATGATATGGAATTTGCTCGGATTTAAAAATAATCATAATTTCTAATTTTTCACTAAAAAAAGTTATCGTTAATTATCAGTTTTAATGGAATTAAAAACGAAAATATGATATCATTTATTAATGGATCTAAAATTCAAGAGAAAAAATGCAATGAATAAGTATGCGGTATGCGATAAGCTAAACTTTCCCGATAATATAATGATCGATAATAATAATGATAGTGATAATAACAATAATCGTGATAATGATAGTGACAAAAATTCTCTATCCTATGTTAACAACATTTAGAAGTAATACATTAACATATTCAAAAAGTTAGCAATTTTTGATATGAATAAAATGATCAATTAATATTTGCAAATTCCAAATTTCTGAAGTCTGAAACTTTCTGAACTTTGACATTTTTAAACTAAACTTAACACTTCTATTTTTAAAGCATGACATCTATTTTACGGACGTTAAGATTCCTCCAAGCATTATTGATAAAATCAACACTGAACTATTTGAAATTACTCATTAATTTCATATTGCGGAAGTGTTTAATATTTAAAAATTATGCTATAAGCATTGTGATAATATATAAGGATTTTTATGAAAAAAAAAATCTTTTATATTATAATTCTAGTACTAACAGTTCTAATACGTAAAAATATTTCTAGTATTATAATTCTAGCACATGAAAACAAAAATTATGCAAACCAAAATGACGATTATTATTTTATAACACTTTTAAAAGTTTTACTCGGAAGTGGTTTTAATTTAATTATAATTTAAAAATTGTCAACAATATTTCGTTACATGTTTACTTTTACTTCATCAATTTATAAGGAACGGTATGATTTGAAATATCAAATTATATTTGTGATTTTCTAAAATATTGCGAACAATTTGTTAATCTAAGCAATGAATAATCCATTTTTCTTGCACTGTTAACATCATTTCAATTTAATTTTCAATTTAATATTTTATTAAATTTTTGTTGATTGCATTTTAATTTAAGACATTTCAAAAGCAATGGTAATTTTCTTGGTTATTTGTTATAATTGGAATAATAAACGAATAATGATGAAAATTCGGCTATGAAAATTTCTGCTGCTTAATCTAATATTCTAACTGAAATTGCAAAAACGGTCGAGATTGGATAGGAATGTGTGTATGTGTGTGACAGGATGAACAGGTCACTCAATGAAAATGCTACATTAGCTTGATGAGGTCATTCAATAAAACCTTTCTGATATGCTTATTCTGATAAGAAAGGGTTTCATAACAGATTGATATTTGAAACTATTAAAAAATATTTATGCAAATGCTCTCATAGCTTTTAATCTGTTTTTGATCAACTGTCGAGAAAGTTAATTTAGTATTTTTTAAATGAAATATCATAAGCTTTCTTTCTCCTGATCATTGCCATGTTGGGGAATTTAAATTTCTCATATAATTATTTTCTCATATTTCCACCTCTCAGACTAGTTTGAAAAAACTTGACAATACATCCACTCTTTATTAATTTACTTACTGATGCTGTTAAAACTGCAATTAATTTCTTGTATTACTAATGTAATTAAAAGTGATCAATATTCAACGCTAATCGTTAACATACATTTTACTGTTACAAGTACAGTTCCAGTCTACAGTATGATTAGATACTAATATATATCGTGAGATATATAAAAAATAATTGGGGAAAAAGAAAAAAGGTAATATTTAATTTTTGAGAGAAATTCAAATTATTATGTTCTGCACGAAATATCAATCTCATTTTTTTAAAAGTACATATCCGTTTATTTTCAACTACTTTTTGAAGTTGAAGAAATAACAGAGAAAGAAATGAACATTAGAAAAGGATGTAAAAATCAATAAAGATAAAAGTTAAAAAGTAGAAAAAATAATTGAGAAAAAATAAAGAAAAAAGTATAAAAATAAAAGTTAGAAGGAAAACAGATGTGAATAAAAAATCCCAAAATATTTTTCCTTTGTTTGTATGAAAAATAAATAATAATAAAAAAATAAAGAAATGGTCCATTTTAAAACAGTAAAATATATTTGTCACTAAGAAATGAACAAAATTATACCATTTTAACCTAAATGGTTAAATTTGAGAGCGTATAAACAAAAAATAAATAAAACAATTAATTGCTAACGTTGCTTTTTTCTCACTGTTCAAAGAGTACTTCTATTCTTTCAGATAGAAATGCATATTAAATTTCAAAGCAATTAAATTTCAGAGTAAAAAGCAAATTATGAAATTTTAAAATAAAAGGCAAATAAAAACTTCTCAATTACTGTTTTTTCCTATTTTTTGAGCAGTAATTTAAATACAAAAATTATGAAATGATGTTTTTAAGTTCCAATTTAACTAAGTGTTCTTGAGTGGTAGGTAAAAATTAAGAATAAATGGCGTATTATCTTTTCATCTTTAATATAAACTTGATAAGGGTGATAAAGGATGATAAGAGACTGAGAAGCAGATTGAGAGAGATATAATGAAAAAAATTGATAAAATTATAAATTTTAATCAGCTTTTTAAAAATTTCCCCTCTTAATTTCTGCTTTTTATACCAAAAGAATATTCAGCAAAAATTTTATAAGTGAATAATGAAATTCAAACATATGAATAATAATAAAATTCAAATACCAAGCAATATTCAATAACAAACTTCTATAAATAAAAAAATTTTTTTCAGATATAC